>BQKN01059846.1:0-15488 GCA_022839385.1 Asparagus kiusianus
GATAGGTCCTCAAAGTTGCTCCGATCGCAACACTTCTAACTTATCGATTCTCATCAATAGAACGATAGGTCCTCAAAGTTGCTCCGATCGCAACACTTCTAACTTATCGATTCTCATTAATAGAACGATAGGTCCTCAAAGTTGCTCCGATCGCAACACTTCTAACTTATCGACTCTCCCCAATAGAGCGATAAGTCTTCAAAATTGCCCCGATCGCAATCTTCCCCGTACCAGGTCAGAACTATATTTCTGGCACTCATGGACTTCTTTCAGTGTTTAACATCGAAATAACACAGGAAGGATTCTGCTTTGCAACTTGATTCTGGGAGAATAATCAAGCATTTATCCCCAACGGTTGAAAATTTTCTAGAGTTATTTTATGATAGAAAATTTTTGAGTAGTCTTTGTAATTTGTTGTTTAAAATTAAAACATGATAAATGCAAAGAACACTAAAAGATCAATATCACTTTTTATTCAAATGCCAAAAGAAAGTGATACAAAACAAACGTGTTCTTGTCAGAAGAACATACAAAAAAAAAAAAAAAAAAAAAACAAGTTCACTCATGCATCAAATCAAAAGTTGCGAGTTGAGTCTTGAGCTCGGCCAATTCTTTCTCGTGATCAGCCCGCGCCATAGCTTCAGCCTTGGCCCGGAGTTCATCCGCACTTGGTACGATGATGGCCGCCACCTTGTTCCTGGCCTCCTCTAGGGCTAAATCCTGCGAATGATATTCCAAAGCACCATTAGCATCCTGGGTACTGAGGATATTGACAACATTTTCTTCGCGAGAGACTTCAGCCTTTAAGCGCAAGACTTCAGCCTCAGCTTCGACAAGCCTATCACGGAGTGAGTTTAGAGAAGCAGTCGAGCGTTCTAGTTCCTCTCGCTTCTGAATGTTACGCTCACGAAGCTCCGTGACTTGGCGCTCCCTCTCAGTTAACTCCCGCTCCAGCGATTCCCGTTGTATCACTTCGGCAATTTGAAGATTAGCCAGAGTTGATACAATTTGTGGCTGGAGGTCGCTATGACCCATGGTCTCCAAACGTTGTAATTTCTCCTCCAAACGGAGGATGACTTCTGAGCAGCGCTCGAACCATTGAGGTTCGCCTACACACTTGATCCCGTTCAAGCCCACTTCCAGAAGAGGTCGAAAGGAATTCAAAGTCCCTTGACCATTCATCAGGGACTTAACCACCATCTTCGCAAGAGTGTTTAGATACACCAAAGATACCTGAAGGAACTCAGGTGCATTAGCAAGCCTGACGATCGCACCCGAAGATACTCCTTCAGCGGCTGAGGTTGGTGCGTTAAGACGATGGCTGGTAGGCGATCCCGGTGCCGAAGCTGCAGAAGCAATCGAAATATTCAATTGTGAAGGGCTTGAGGTCAAGGCCATCAATGCCTTCGCTTGAGATGAGCTGGGCCCAGCCTCTGTTGGAGTGAGCGAGATCTTCATCACCGCTTTAGGTGAAGTGACCACCACAGAAGAGTCATGTAGGGTTTGCTCCGGCAAAGGAGCCGATACCTGCACGACCGGCTGTTCCAGAGGAGAAGTCGTAGCGGTAGTTTCAGGTAACGCCACAGACGAAACAGGGGTCTCGGGCAATGCTGTAGGCAGAGCAGTTGCCACAGGGGAGCCAGGTGTATGTTGCTCTCTTGCAGGAGCCGACGCCGGCACAGGATCTTGCTCTAAAGAAGCAGCCGAAGTAGTCCCAGGGGTTGGCGAACCTGCACGAAAAAACGGTCGGAATGCGGAAAAAGCGTGCGGGATAAGTCGAAACAAACTAAGCTTACCGGTAAGGTAAAAAGGCGTATAACCAGATGCTTTATCAGACTGAGCCTTAGGAGCATCATCAAAAATGGTTACATCATCCATTGAATCATGCTCCTCATCTTCTACATCATCACCTGGCACGTTGCCAACTTCAGCACCCTCATCATCTTTTTCTTCGTCAGCTTCACCCCCGATAGAGGAGCCTTCATAATCAACTCGTTCCTCATCATCTTGAGCAGCTGAAGATATAGGAAGACTTGTGCCAACAGCTGGTTTATTCATAAGTCCTGTTGTAGGACTAGGAATTAAATCACCAGCTTGTGACATTAAGGCAGAAGGGGAAGGAGATGGATTCTCTTCGACATCCCTCTGCTCCAAAATTGGAGACTCAGGGAGGTCCATCACTGGGGCGGATTCTGCATCTGCAGCCATTAATTCATCCTCTTCATCCTCAGGAGGATGATAAGAAGAGGCACCGCCTGAAAGGGCTGGCCCCTGAGAACGAAGCCCAGTTCTTCTTGGTAGGCCCACCACAGACGATTCCTGTGGCCTTTCGTCTACAGCAGCCCGGATGGCTTCAGCCATTAACTTGGGTTTTTGTTGGCCTCTGGGAGGAGAATCAACCCGTAGTTTCCGGCGAATCTGTTTATCATACTTGCTGGTTTCATCTGCAGAAAGTTTTCGTTTCCCCGATGCTCTTGTAGTGGGAGGCTCAGCCACATGTTGTTCCTCCCTGGGAGCAGGCTCGGCTGTTTGCTCCTCTTCCTGTTCAGCAGGCTGGTTCTCAACGGCTAGGAATTCATCAATCCCTCTTAAACGGGATGTCTTTGACCCCCTCCTTGAAGAATACATGTGCCTAATATCTTTCAGGCACGATGAATTTATGTTGTAATTGGGAATCTGAGACGCTGCGTGATACCAATTACAGAAGCTTATGGAGGTGTAGGAGTTGGCAGTTTTGTGAGGAAGCCTGAAAACGGCCTTGGTACAACCTACTACAGAGTAATACCAGGCCCTGGCTCCTTCATATAGATTGCCCACAACTGATAGCTGAGGGCGAGGATTCCCGACGTACACTTGGTCGTACCCAAATTGCCGAGCAAATCTATAGGGTTGGTAGGGCTCGATGAAGCAATTGACGCCTTGCCGGAAGACTAAGTAGCCTGGCCTAATGGAGAGAAGCCAATGAAAAACACCTCCGTTTAGCTGAGTGAATCCGTTGGGGCCTGCTACGTCTTGATATTCCGCACCATAGATACCACCCTCAAAATCAGGGAAACATCGGTAGATATGGAAGTTGGTATCTCGCGCCAAGATTTGGCGAATCCTAACCATGTACCCCCCTTCCCATTTCGCAGACTCTAATCTCTGCACGAATGGGATGAATGAATCTCCTGGGGCAGAAGCTGCACTCATCAACGAAGGGCAGTGTAACACGTACCAAGCCATCAAGTAAGTATATGGCATTGGCACCCTAGGATTAGGAGTCTTGAAAGCTTTGCGACCCTCGGACTCCACCTCGGTGGTCTCGACGAAGTCCGAAGTCAACTCCCGCAATCCGAATTGTAGACAACCCACCATAGCACTGAGGAGGCTCACAGGCCTCCCATGGGCTAGAAGGACAGCGGGGTAGATCACCTCAACAGCAAGAGCATCGATCGGCCTAGTAGGGACGACGCACCGCTTGAGCCACAGCATCAAATACCCAGCTAGAAGCGCCGTATCGGAGATAGGGAGCAGAGCTTGGTAATGGAAACTCTCGAACTCCGTATGGGCAGGGAAAATATCTTCCTTGGCCTCATTGGTGTAGTGGGAGGTAGCATCGTCAATCCTAGTCTGAACCTCCTCTAAAGTGCTTGCAGGCAATCGGGTCACTAAACCTCCCTTATTGCCCAAGTTCTGGAATAGGTACTCCGCCCAAGACACCTGTTTAATGCCGCTCCCGCGGGCCCCCGTCAGCTGCATGCAGATATGGAAGTGACACATTACTTCCCATAAAGTGGCATAAATTTCAGGGCTGGCCTTCTTTAGAAGTTGGAGTTCCGCCGATCCCGGAACAAATTCTTCATACGGCAAATCTCCAAGAAGAAGACCCGAGACTTCGTGCATCTCATGAAGAGCGAAGCCTAACTCCCCCACAGGAGTGAAGAAAGTGCAAGTATCGGGGTTATACTTCTCCAGTATAGAGAAGAAGTGAAAGTGACTCTGGACCATTCCGAATTTAGTGGCCCGCACAGGAACTTTCAAACCAGCCTGGGAGAGAGGCGCATCCAGTTCGTCCAAAACAAACTTGGTCATCCGGGTCCACCACCCTGACGTTGGAGAATGAACCCAGCCAGGAGTTCTGAATCCTTGTGCGGGAAACTCCCCTTTCTTCTCCACAAATCTCCTAACAAAAGTCCTCGCGGGGCTAGCCACCTCGCCAAGGGGATACTCCTTAGCGAATAAGCCTGGTCGTAAAGCAGTCACCTGTCGACCATAACCTGCCGAACGGACCCCGTGGAAGGTCAAATTTCCAAGAGCAACCCCATCTTGATCCTTAACCAAGGGCCAATCCATGTGCCTCGGGACGGACGCACACTGGAAATAAGATATGGGGAACATTCTCTCCATATTGGGTAAGAAAAGGTTGCGGTCTCCAACTTTCCGCAGCCACTTGTAGTTTCCGTCATAAGCGGTGTCAGCATCAAAGTCAACAAAGTCCCCGAAGAGGTATTCAGGTTTGACTATTGGCTTACGGTTTGTGTGTTCAAACTTAACATCCGTAACCAATGTCCTAAGAGTTTCGGGAGAAGCTTTCGTGACTAACTCCGCGCGACTCTTATCCTTAATTTTGAAGACTGGGAGTTCTTGGCGCGAGTTGAATGTCATATTCATGTCCACGCCACCTTCATGTCCGAAATGGTGGCGAAAAAGAAGTGGTTCGCTGGTATGACGCACTGCAAAATGAAGAAAAAATCAGCTAAGTCAAAAGCAAAGCTCAGACGCGAAGGTCGAAACCCGCGTCAATTAAGTCAGACGCGAAAGTCGACATCCGCGTCAGTTAAGTTCAGAATCGAACCTCGCGTCAGAAGAATCAGACGCGAAGGTCGAACCTCGCGTCAGAAAAAATCAGACGCGAAGGTCGAACCTCGCGTCAGAAAAAATCAGACGCGAAGGTCGAACCTCGCGTCAGAAAATTCAGACGCGTGGGTCGACCCTCGCGTCAGAAATCTGAGACGCGGAGGTCGAACCCCTCGTCAAAAATATCAAACGACGGAGCCGAGCCCCGCGTTATTTGAAACGAGTTTCCTCGTTGGATCCAAAGATCAAAACTTGCCGAAGCAAGTTCAACGACCACGAAGGCCATGCTTACCACCGATCAAAGGAAGCTGGGACGGCATGTTCGCCTGAGCGACAGCGCCGCCGACTGGCACTGATAGTGCCGGATCTCGAGCCGCAGCGGCGTCAGATCGGGAAGAACGAGGGGCGTCGGATTTCTTGGGTGCCATGAGATCTCGTCGGAGGAGGTGAACAGTTCTTCGCCGGGGGAGAGAACGAAGATTTTCGTTGGAATTTTTTTTAAGAGAGTCGAATGACTCTGATTTGACTCAAAGCGGTCTATTTATAGACAGCTGGACAGGCTGTCAAATCCTAACGAACGGGATTCGAGATCAAAATCCCGCTCGAACCGACCCTCGCGTTCGGGTCGGTTAAAATTCCCAAACGCTGGGCTCACCCACGCGTTCCAATTCTCAAATGCATAATTTGGTTATGCATTATGATGGCAGCTCTTCGATAACCAAGGCTATGACACGGCCCCAGGTAAATAAGAGCTAGCAGCAATCATCAAGGCGACCAAAGCCGAGAAGAAATTGGCGACTCCGCAGGGGAGTCTATCGAGAGACACAAACAGATTACAGTCAACAACATCGAAATTATCTGGCTCGATCGGACGTAATGAACAATCAATTCACAAGATTTTGGGGTCCAAAGTATTCCGAAAATTCGTCCCAGTCAACCGCGAACTTTCGAAAACTTTGGAGGGGGTTCTGTAGGCTGTCTAAAAATCTCATTGGATAGCTGATTAAAGCAGGCCCCGATGACGGAAGTCACAATCAAACGACTTCCACGATCACCGCAAACACAACCTCATTTCTGAGATGATTGATCTTGATGGTTGCGATAACAACACAACCTCATTTCTGAGATGATTGATCTTGATGGTTGCGATAACAACATGACCAATATTATATTAGCAACTATTAGAGATGCTGATAAGCAGTGGGATGATTTCAGAAATAAAAGGTTGGACTTAGTTGGTGAGTTGCTTGGTAGAGAGTTGTGGGCAAATATTCGTCTAAAAGACACCATGGATGTTGATTCCCGTCTAAGCTCCTATAACAAAAGCTACAATCAAATAGTTTTCGGGTCGATAAACGAAGAAACTGCGAATGGAGGCCTTTTCACGTAGATCGAATTCGATGACACTTCCGATAAACGATGGAAACTCTATTCAGCAGTCCTCACAATCTACAGTGAAGGTTACAATATGACGACTTTCACACTCCACAACAGCTAAAGCGAGGATTACAGAACAACGGTCTTTGCAACGCATTATAGAAGAGGTCACAAGTCAACATACTTCTTCTGAAACGCGGAAGTCATCCCCGCGTCACATTATGGGAGTGCAGGCGACCCCCGCGTTTCCAAGTCACAAACCAACGTGAGCGACCCTCGCGTTCGGGGGAGTTCAACCCATACCGACCCCCGCGTCACCAAGCAGGCAACAAGCCAAACACGAGCAACCCTCGCGTTCATCAATGTTCAGCTCACACCCAACATCGCGTCTCAAGCCTAAGACACGAAGTTGGGTTCTGAACGCCAGATTGGGCGTTTGACTTGTTCAAACACAAGTCGAACGGTTCCAGAACCGTTTATCCCACGTTCTGAGGGATTTTCGCCCACGTAGGAGCGGATATAGGGGTCAGTTACAACCCCTTATCCCCCTATAAAACTCAACAAACTCAACAGAGTTAGGGGATCAGATTTTTGATAATCGGATCAAGGGGCTGGCTCTTTGAAAACTGAAGAGTGAGCAGGTTGGATTTGAGAGATCTAAACCGCACAGGTTGGAGATTTAGCAGCAACGAAATCCTTGGAGATAGGATTTTTGAATCAATCTCAGGAGATCAGATCCGAGAGTATTCTTCGACAACAGATACAGCTTGATCATTAACCGAATTTTCGGTTCTAACAACTCTATCTATAGAGTTTTAACTCGTTCAGAGTTCTTAAACTCATTAAAGAGTTACGTATAAAACTTCCTACAGAAGTTCATCGTTCCCACGAGATAAGAGACGGTCGGATCGTCAACGGAGAGCAAATTCGACGCAAGCAATCGAAGGAGGCATTCCATCGCTACCAAGAAGAACCCAGTTTTAAACAAAGGGGAAGAACCAATTTCGTTCTCCTCTCTTTTGTAATCAAGTTATAATCGAGATCAAAGGAATCAATTCAAATTTTCTTTTATCTTCTTTATTGCAATTTTCCTACATACAGCAGACTCCTCTTTTCCCGAAACTACAAGGGCATAAATCTCATCAGACTGCTTCACATCTTTCATAAAGTCTTCATTATCAACAACCAAGAAATTCTTCTTTTCAGCCACATTGGTTTTGACAGGCCCCTTCTCGGTTAGATGCTTGAGCACAATTCGACGACCATCCTTCTTGAAGATGTAAACGTTATCTTTTCCCCTATGCGTGGCATCAACATCAAACTGCCAAGGTCTGCCTAACAACATATGACATGCATCCATCTCTACTACGTCACACAATGCCTCATCCACGTAAGTTCGGCCAATGGAAAAGGATACCCGATACACTTCATCAACCTGGACGTCATTACCCTTGCGAATCCAGCCGATCTTGTAAGGAGCGGGATGCTTCTCCGTCTTCAGTCCTAACTTCTCCACCATGCACTGAGAGACAATATTCTCGCTACTCCCACTATCAATGATGACGTCACAGATCTTCTGTTGCACCGTGCATCTTGTTCGAAAGATGTTATGCCTCTGTGGTGGTTCTTCTGTCTTTGGAGCCAACAATAGTCGCCGCACAACACATGAGAGCTGTTCCCCATCATCATCAGCATCCAACCCATCATCATAGTCTCCAACTTCGTCTCGGTCTGTATCCTCATCTTCATGATCCACCATGTTCACAGTACCTCTTTTAGGGCACTGATTAGATCGATGACCAGGCTGTCCACATCTGTAACACTTGATCGGGTCAGGCTTGGCATAAGGGTTCGCTGGGGTAGACTTCTTTGCTGTTGTTGTCGCTGGACCCTTGCCCTTCTCCGTTGTTGCATCTTGCTCAGAAACAGTTTGAGATTGTTTACTTCCACCATGTTTGAAAGTCGTGCGTGACCCGTCAGAAGCTGCCCATGATCCTTTACTATTTTGTCCGAGTTGTCGCTCCACCTTCTCGGCTAGGCTAACTATATCTGCTAAGGTATATGTCTGTTGTAGAGATACACGATCCTGAATCGCCATCCCTAACCCCCCTGTATATCGAGACATCTGTTAGGTCTCGCTCTTGTTTTCGTCAAAAGTTGCCTTCATCATTGATTTCATTAATAACGAAAATAAAAATTACAACTTTTCGAAAATAAACACAAGATCCGTTCGTCGTCTCTTGCTTGCGTGGGTCTTTAGCCTATGACGGGGACGTCGATATCCGTGGACTACCTGGCAATCAGATCTGATCCAAAAAAATCGGGTAGAACTTCGTCGATCCGTGAGGAGATCCAGAAACTTGAAGCGCCTATCTCGGATAAAGCGAGATATTTGCTCTTCTTAGGATTACCGACGAGGGGTAATGCTAAGGAACGGATGCGGGTGATGTAGATCTGATGAAGAACTTTCTTGTGTTGAAGTGCTCGATCACTCTTCACTCCGGCAGGGCTTCGCCAATTCTCCAAAAATCCAGATCCTCCAAAAGTGAGGCCTAAGGCTCCTATTTATAGGCATGAGGGACCATGGAGCGGTCACAAACAAACTCAGGGCGTAAATCAGCGTCTAGACACCCCTGGGGTGTCTTGGCTTTGCCTAAACACCCCTGAGGTGTTTTGACTTTTCCGAGACACCCCGGGTGTCCCAGTTCAGCCTGAGACGCTCCGTTGTGCGTTTGCCGTAACTTCTTCATCCAAACTCGGATTTAAGTGATTTCAAATGCGTTGGAATTCTGACGAAGAGTTCTATCAGCTCCAATGGTTGGATTATCTGTAGGACGAACGAGACATGAAGGGCGTTGTTCCTTTTGTAAATATCGCGGGGCTCCCGATTAGCCCGTGCCTTCATTATTCTGAAACTCTGTCAGCTCACGTAGTTCGTCGATTCACTTCAAGCGTTCACCGATGTCAATCGAACTCCTGTGAACCAGGTAGTGACGTTCATTGTCGTTCTTTAACACTGAGCTGTTCGTGAAGACCTATAGGCAATTTTCGATGCCTACAGATACCCCCTCCAAAGCGTTCCGGTCTCGTTTCTTTTATAGAAGAGGCTGAAATACTTTGGATGTGATTGATCCAGCCTTTAGTCGGCATAAAGGACCTGTGGTTAGCTTCAACTCTTGGCTCCTTCGATTTTTTTGGTTTATTCGATGCTTTGACGAATAACCGAAGTTCTTCCGGCGCTGCGTTTATCGCCTGGCCGTCATCGGAGTCTCGAGTCTACAACCAGTGAGTTGAGTTTGGCTCATGTCATTAAGTTGACTTTTGAACTAACTATCTCTGTCACATTGTGCTGACTTAGGGTTTCGGATCACCGTATGTCGATTTTTTATCGCAACGCGTTGAACGGCGTTGACCTGGGGTTACGCGTTGACCGGCGTTGACCCGAGGGTTTTGAATCGTCAAACGTTGACTTTTGGTCGCAAAGGGTTACGCGTTGACCAGCGTTGACCCGAGGATTTCGAATCGTCAAACGTTGACTTTAGTCGCAACGCGTTGATTGACGTTGACCTAGGGTTACGCGTTGACCGGCGTTGACCCTAGGGTTTCGAATCGTCGAACGTTGACTTTAGTCGCAACGCGTTGAATGGCGTTGACCTAGGGTTACGCGTTGACCAGCGTTGACCCGAGGGTTTCAAATCGTCGGACGTTGACTTTGGTCGCAACGCGTTGACTGGCGTTGACCTAGGGTTACGCATTGACCGGCATTGACCCTAGGGTTTCGAACGTCGAATGTTGACATAGTTTATACTCGTATGTTTACTGGAGTATACACAGTTTAAAATCTTAAGGTATTGGAGCACAGCGGTCCCAAGTGTCGTGGTTGCAGGACCAACTGTTAAAGCTGATTCATCTGTATTTGTGGATCTTATTTTAATGTTATTGGATAATCGAGTCACGAGACCAACTAACAGAGCTGATGCATCAATGACTCGTACTTATAGAATTTTTGGCAAATTCTCAGCCATCAACGGGTTTGACGAGCCTTTACCGACTACCGTTTGAGTCGGGCTAGCATGCAGATTGTTTAGCTCCGTTCTGCACATAACGTTGTGCTAAAAGAGTTAACTCTTTTAGTGCTACGATATTGAATACGTAGACTTCGTCTTTCTCTTGTGAAAAGACTAAACAGCGACGTGTATCAGACGTTGACTCGGGATTTTTGGCAAATCCTCAGCCTTCAATGGATTTGACGTGCTCTTACCGATTACCGTTTGAATCGGGCTTACATGCAGATTGTTTAAATCCGTTCCGCATGTGACGTTGTGCTAAAGGAATGAATTCCCTTAGACTTGATGCTACGATATCGAATACGTAGACTTTGTCTTTGTCACGAGAATAGACTACCCGGCAACACGTGTTAGGCGCTGACTCATCCTTACTTAGGATTCAGGATAAAAGTCCCCAGACTGGAATTCTAGTGTCTTCTTCAATCGGTAAAAGACTAAACCGGCAACGCGTGTTAGGCGTTGACTTATCTCTTCTTAGGATTCGGGATAAAATTCCCCGTGTGTGTGAAGCACGGATTATGGTGTTATTAATAACAACCTACCATAATGTGGAATATGTGGGCTTTTGTCCTTTTTTACGGTTAAGGACTAACCGGCAACGCGTGTTAGGCGCTGACTCATCCCTTCTTAGGCTTCGGGATGAAATTCCCCAGACTGGAATTCTAGTGTCTTCTTCAATCGGTGAAAGACTAAACCGGCAACGCGTGTTAGGCGTTGACTTATCCCTCCTTAGGATTCAGGATAAAATTTCCCGTGTGTGTGAAGCACGGATTATGGTGTTATTAATAACAACCTGCCACAATGTGGAATATGTGGGCTTTTGTCCTTTTTTACGGTTAAGGACTAACCGGCAACGCGTGTTAGGCACTGACTCATCCCTTCTTAGGCTTCGGGATGAAATTCCCCAGACTGGAATTCTGGTGTCTTCTTTAATCGGTGAAAGACTAAACCGGCAACGCGTGTTAGGCGTTGACTTATCCCTCCTTAGGATTCGGGATACAATTCTCCGTGCGTGTGAAGCACGGATTATGGGGGTTGAAAAGGTGGTGTCTTTTCTTAGGGCAAAGACGAACCCGATGCGGGAGAGGAAGAATTTTATATTCTATCTCCCAAAGCTGAAGAGGAAGAATTTTATATTCTATCTTCAGATGCAAAGGAGACTCGGGGTGGGATCTCTACCCCCAGAATCCAGAAAGGTGAAACTAGAAGTGGGATCTCCACTCCGAGAATCGAAAAGATTCAAGCAACCCTAACTTTTATAGGTTTGATTGCTCAAATTGAAAGTGGACCTCTCGTTCATGGAAGGAATCGAGAGGGGAATCTGGCTTTGGCCCTAACTTTTATAGGTTTGACCAAGGGAGCATTGGGAATGGGAGGTTTGAGACGATCTTACCTTTTATAGGTTTGATCGCTTGATTTGTGGGCCTCTCGTTCATTGAAGGAATCGAGAGGGGATTTTGGGTTGTGGCCCTAACTATAGGAATGTTTGACCAAGTGAGAGGTGAGAGTGAGAGTACAACTTACAACGGGAGTGTTGACTCATACAAATCACAATGGGGGTTTAGTGCTTATCACCTAATTTGTAATGATTGGGTTATCCCTAAGAAAATTACATATAGTATTCTTCCGGGAACTTCCCGTTACATAAGTCATCCACCCCCAGCTTCCTCACGAAACTGGGTTCATTATTGCATTTGGTTGCATGATCGGTTATCCTTAAGAATATTATGTATAAAATTCTCCAGGAATTTCCCGTGAAAGAAATGAAATAGTTTAGACTCACATACCTGTTGGAGTGTCAGGAAGCAGTTTAACCTCTTATACCGGTCGGAGGATTAAGAAGCAGTTTATACTCATATACTCTTTGGAGTGTAGGAAGGAGCAGTTTATACTCTTATACTTGTCGGAGTGCTGAGAAACAGTTTATACTCGTATACTCTTTGGAGTCTTTCCATTCTTATTTGGCTTATCCTAGCGTTATGACGCCGGCTTCAACCAAGGTCGGGATGCTATTCTTTAAAGTAAAGCAAGCCTTGGTGGGATGAAGGATCCTCCTGTGGTACGCGTAGTACTTCGGATCCGTAGTATTTTCAGCTTCCTCCTGATTCGTGATGGGCGGAAGCTTGATTTTATTGTTTCCGAGAAGAGACTCGAAGATGGCGGGAACGTCTTCGTCCTTGAACGAGTACTCTTTCTGAGCCTTTTGATCCGAAGTCTTCTGCTATCTTCGGGACTGCTGTTTTGATGTTTGATCAACAGCCGCTGCAGGTGCCTTGCCTCTATCACGAGAGGCAAAGTTCGAGTTTGGAGAATTAGCCATCAGTTGACTCCTCTCGGCCTTCTTCCTTTTGAGGAATCGTTCGGCTTGCTCTCCTCGGGCCTTCAAATCCTTCCATGTCTTGAGCGGCTCTACTCCCATAACATCCAAGATGTTAATGGACAAATTGTTATGACAAGTCTGCAAGATGAATTCCTCCGTGATGGGATCCTTGCAGTTCATTGCCTGATTGCGGAAGCGTTTGATGAAGGTATCCACCGACTCTCCGTCTTTTTGTTTCTCATCGAAGAGTGTCCTGATCGACACTTCGGCATCATCATCGAAGAAATAAGTGAGGAACATGCTCTACAGGTCCTCCCAGCTGTTGATGCTTCCAAATTTAAGACGCCGATACCAATCGAAGGCAGGCCCGCGAAGGGTGCCGATGAATGACCGAACCATCAAGGCTTCATTACTGGAGATCGTGCCCAAGTGGGACTTGAAGAAGATTAGATGCTGAGTGAGCGAGCCCTTCCCATCGAACGGCGTGAAGTTGATCAGGTTGAACTTCGCCGGATACGGGATCGAGTCCCACTCTTTCGGGTAAGGACACGGAATGCCGGTCTTCTTTACTTCTTGAGCACCCATCAACGCATTGATTTTGCTCTCCAAGTCCTTCATCTTCTTGTCTTCACTCGTATCTGTCTTCGAGTGGCCTCAGGGAGAGGTAACATGGTCCTCCTTTGCGTTATCATTCAAGGGGCCGCCTCCGTTACTATTGTTGACAGGATTGACATTATCCTCTTCCCGTTCATTCTCGTCTTGATTCAGATTATTGCGACAACTGGGTTCTCCTTGGTGAGCTGTCAGTGCCGCGATTTGCTGGTCGTGCATTTCCCTCATCTGCTGCATGGCCAGATCCATTTCGAACTTGAAACTTTCCCTCTGCTTAGCCAGGGCCTCTTCAAGCATCTTGGTTACTTGTTCGGCGCTGATCATAAATGACTCGTAGGGTTGTCCCGCGCTCGATGCCGTGTCATCGGACGCTATAGCCGAGCAAGAATCTGAACCAGCATCTAACACCTCCTCTTCCAAAGGAAGTCCCTTTTGCATCTTTTGGTAATTCTTTCGCTTATTGATTCCTGACCGCAACCGAGTCATACGCCGGGATACATCGGCAAACTGATCTGGGCTAGAGTGTTGCGTCGATTTCCTTCTGCCGGTCATATTGACGGACACTTCTGGAAATTCATCATCTTGGCGAATGGGCTTCCTCCTGTGGAAATGCCTTGGTTTGGCCTCGGACGCCCTGGTAGAGATTCTCTCAAACACCGAGACTCTTTTTGGGGTTTTAGAACAGCAGCATTCCGATAATACTGCTTTGATTATGTTGGCACACGGACAATGAGGCTCCGTGTCTCGAACAATTCTTTTCCGGGATTTATTCGCACCCCCAGCCCTATAGTACAGCTCATCAGTTTGATAACTGGAGCAACCCATAAAGTGTTGGCACGCCTTCCCAGGTGTAACATCGTCATCAGACAAATATGTTTCCCTCTGGGGACGCGACGCTTTATTTGCGTTTCCAAGAGTCACTCGTTCACTTTTACGCCTTTGAGAGCGTGAAAGTCCAACGGGCTCTTGAACTTCGACTCGCAATCCAATGCGGTCGGTAATAGGGGCTTTTCCTTTGTTAGTACGACCCCCAGTCTTAACTGTTGTTTGGGGACTTTTCAATGGTCCCAATCGCTCCTTGACGGGTGCTTTACCTCGATCTTCAGGATCGAGGCGACCCTTCAAAGGACCCCTAGATTTAGTGAGATCCACGTTCTTTCCTGACTCCGTCGGAGGTGTGGGTACAGGGGAAACGGGATCTGGATTTGAAATAGGCTGGACGATAACTCCGCCCACTTTTGCCTTAAGTGCTGGTTTTGTCTTTGGCACCCAAACTTGCTTGCGCTTAGGCGGCTTCTCCACTGCTTCTCCCCTCTGCATTTCTTTCGCTTTCGGCAAAAGGGCTCGGGCATGTGCGAGCAATGCTCGACACTTCTTGATTCGCTCCTCGAGGGTGGAGCGGGTCCTCTTGACACGAACCCATTCGTTCGTTTCTGTCTTGGATGAGGAGTTGGTTGTTCGCCGTTGTTGTTCCCGATGCTGCCTGGATTTTAGATCCACATTATAGCGGATCCCGTCCATCGGCTCCAAAGCCTTGGCCAGCTGACAAGCAAGGCGTTGACGCCGTCTTTGGCGTGCTCTCTTTGACAATGCTGGAGCGTCTTCAGTAGCCATCTTCTCGGCGGAGGAGAAGTCCGGATCTGTGGTCTCGACCACGTTGGACGACGCGGGGATGTCGCGTGGTGCGGGCGCAGCGGCGGCAATGGGATCTTGGATCTTCGAGCCGAAGGTCCCGCGAACATTTCTGGAAGAGGATGCCTTCCTACGCCTGTTCGGAGAGGCGGATGTTCGCGTGGAAAATCGTGTTCTTCTTCTTTGAGGATTCCATTACAAACTTTGAAAACAACTTTATGCGTTTTACAAATATCCGGTCTTTTTATAAGAGCCGGTTACAATGGAGATCGAAATAAAGAAAGAAACAAAAAATTACAACTTTCCTTTGAACAGATCGCGAGCTCCTGTTTTGCGGTCGCTCTCTTTGTGGGGTTCTTTGCCTGCGCCGGGGTTATGTGTCGTGGACCACCGCGTGATCTCGATCCAAACAGATCTACGACGTATTACGGGTACAATCTCGCCAAGGAGATAATAGCCGGGAGGGATCGTTTCGCCAAGGAAACGACCGCTCGAATCTCGGGATCAAAGGCCAAGCTTTGATCCGGAGTGTAGGGACGTAGATCTGAGGATTAAGCTCTTTCGGATTCCTGCCTTTTTTGGTGCGGGTGCTCACCAAGAACTGAATCCAAGTGTCCAAGCTTCAAGCCTTCACAATTCCG
>BQKN01059851.1:0-12292 GCA_022839385.1 Asparagus kiusianus
TAAAGTTATAAAACAACCCGTGCTTTGCACGGGCATGAAAACTAGTACTAGTAACATGAGCACAACCTAACACTTTGGGATCCTTTGTGATAGCCTTATTTATACTTTTCTATAAATTATTCACTTAAATTGTTCTTTTTTTGAACTTTTATGCATATACTTACCTATTTGCTTTTCAAAATACCTCTGTGTCGACTAAATGGTTAATTTACTTATATGTAATCTCAGTATGCCCGTGCCTGCATAGAAGATTGTTCTTTTCTTTTTATTTTTCATTTTTATATGACTAAAGTTAAGGCGAAAATTAAAAAAAGGAACAAAACATTTTGCGGAACAAGCTTGCAATCATTATGATTTGGGTATAAATTTAAAAATGCCTACAATTTAGGAGCTATATATAAAAAAAAAAATCCAATATTAAAATATGGTTAAATTTCACTAAACCCCAAGTTTAGCTGTACGGAACAAAAATCCCCAATATCTTTGAAACTTTCACTAAACCCTAACAACTTTTGGCAGAAAACTCTCAAAATTAACTCGTTAGTTCATGTGTAGTCAAATAACAAAAATACCCTCTAATAAATTTTGGCATAAATCTCAACAAATTTTACACTTTTTTTCATTTAACCCCCAATAATTTTGGCAGAAAACCCCTCATAACGGATGTTTATAATTTTCATATTTTTATTACAGATTTGTTTGTAATTCTTAGATTTTCAAGAGGTTATTTATATTTTTTGATTTAAAAGGAGTTTGTTTTTAGTTTTATATTTTTTTGTGTGTTTGTAGTTTTCAAAAAAAAATTGTAGTTTTTTACTTTTTTATAATTTTTTTACTTTCTTGGGTATGTTTGTAAATTTTTTAATTTTTTAATGGGGTTGCTTGCAATTTTAGATCTTTTAGGGTTCTAGTCATCATTTTTTATTTTAATATGTTATTTATAGTTTCATATTTTTTCAAGTTTTTGTTTGAATTATTAGATCTTCCAAAGTGTTATTTATAATTTTTGGTTGTGGTTTTTGGATTTTACAAGGGTTTTTTTTTTAAATTCTTAAACTTTTGGGCGATAATTTACAATTTTATAATTTTTAGGGTCTTTTGTAATTTGTGTATAGGTAGGGTTTCTTTGTAATTTTAGATTTGTTTTGGGGGTATACATAATTTTGTATTTTTCAGAATTTGTTTGTAATATCCTCTTTTGTTAAGGGTTTTCTGTAATTTGTTGGTATGTAAAAGGGGTTATTTGCATCTTTCAAAATTTTCTGTGATTTATTATAGGTTTTGATTTTTTTAGTAAGATATCCGTAGTTTTCATATTTTTAGGCTAAATGGCGCTTATGTACCTTATTGTTTCACTCTTGTAGCAGTTAAATATTCCAAGTTAGAAAACATACAAAAAAAATATCTTGAGCTAGTAAAATTGTGCAAGTTACTACATTCTCTTAACTACCAGTGAGAATATTCCCTGGAATATTCCCACATGTTCGTCACATGAGAAAGTTCAATATTTTTTACCCTCATTCATTGTAGTATTTGCTACTTTACCAACCCCTCTCCCAAATTTCAAGGAGTATTATTTTGGTCCAATCGAGTTTTTTAAACACTTTTAATCCAAGTCAAACAGCTACCAACTCAGAGTTTTTTTATATGTTTTGTAACTTGGGGTATTTAAGTGCTACAATAGAAAAACAATAAGGTATATAAGTGCCATTTAGCCTATTTTCAGGATTACTTATAATCTCATAGGTTAACCTACAAATAGGAATGACTTGAGGAGTATATACTGGCATTGATGGTTAGTCTTCATTAATGCAAAATTATGGCGTAAAGTTATTATGGAGGTTAAGTGTAAAAAATCAAAATATTTTGGCATATTTTTTTTAGAATTTCTCTAACCTATTGGGGTTTAGTGAGAGTTGCAAATATTTTGCAGGTTTAAATGCTACCCAATGTTATGAGAGGTTTATTGAAATTTACCCTCTAAAAAATTGCAGAGGGCCATTTGAAAATTTTTAAAGAATTTTTAATTATGGATAGTTATAATTTGATGATTATGACTAATGAAGATTTGATTATTAGACATTTCCATTTTTTTTATGGATAGAGTTTTTCTGATTATGGATATGCATAGTTTTTATTTGATAAAAATTCTTACGAATATAGAATTAGTTATATGCATGTCATCTTCTACTAGGATAGAGAGATACATGACATATTTTTGTTAGAATTTGACATGTGACAATTTTTTGTACACATGACACTTTTTGGTGCTTTTAGGGAGAGTTCACAAATTTCTCTTTATTATATAAAGGGGGATATTGATATCCTTAATAATTGGCTTACCCTCGGGTTTACTTTAAATTTAGCCATAGGAATGAATGCCCTGCAATAATGTGGCACATGCTCTTAACTAGCATAGTGCTATTAGTACTTAATAGTATTGGCCAATCATGACTTTCTTATTATCCGGAGTTTATTTGTAGAAACATCAAGGTGGATGCTTCAGTTTATGCTACGTAGCTAACGAAATTTCCCAATTTTCTATTTTAGTAAAAGGCTATATATAGATGAACGCATGCGTTTTAACACTTCACCTTCTTAAAACAATTACTTTTGTGATTGAATAATGCTATTACTAGTTAGATCTGTTTTCATCACTAACTAATTAGTTTAAATTATACTCTATATATCTTAGAATTTTGATGATCTAGTAAATGAGTATGCACGCATCAATTACAATCTTTTCCATGATTCTTATATGCTGTCTCTTAGAATATGAGAGTGCTCTCGTTCAAAATTGTATGACTATTGAATATTTGTTTTTTAATTACTTTAAATGAGAACAAAGTATGACAATAATAGATTATATGTTGTGCGCGGCGGAAGCTTTTCTTGTGCAACACGAACAATAGCTCGAACTAACCACAACTAATATGCAAACACAACCACAGTAAGAACAAACAATTTACGTGGTTCGGCAAGTTGCCTACGTCCACGGGGCAAGGGGGAGGGAGTTCTTACTATTAGAAAACAGAGAATACAAGTAGAGTTACAAATCTCTCAGACCAAACTCTAAAACAAAGCTCTTGATCTCTCACAACTCTCCCACAATTGGATGCAACAATCCTCTCTCAAAGACTACTCAAATTCGTCATTGCTTAACCCTAAACAATCAGGTTTTGAGTTATATACAACTCAGAAACGAAACGGGTCAAAAACCAAAAGGCCCAGCCCAGATCATCGACGGTCGACCGTGGCGGTTGACCGCGCAGGTCTCGCGGTCGACCGCGACGGTCGACCGAATCTCAGTCCCGAGAGCAAATAAACACTTACAGTCATCCGCGGTCGACCGTTAGCAACTCCGAATCCTGGTAGTCTTCGTGCACGTTCGCGGTCGACCGCGGCGGTCGACCGCCAGTCTGCCTGGCTGATTTCTTTGCTGTTTTCCTGTAATTCTTCAATTCTCCACCTCGGCGAATGTTTCCACCAAAACTGAGCCGACACCAAATCATCCAATAGTCCCTCAACAAGTCAGGGAACCAATCTAGAGCTGAAACGCGATCTCTCCACCCATCTGAATCAACTGATCAAATCGGCTGCATCTGAAAGACTGCCTACGTATCCTCTTGCCCAAGGAATCAAGCCGAACGTAGTTCACCCAAATGGCCTCCAAATGCCTCAGCACTGAAGGATGTTCAAAAGCTTCAAACAATGACCAAATTTCACTCCTGAAACAACTTTGGTCAACATATCTGTAGGGTTAACATTCGTGTGGACCTTCTCTAAAATAACGTCTCCTTCATCCAAAACGTCCCGTACAAAGTGGAATCTGACGTCTATGTGCTTCGTGCGCGCATGATAAACCTGATTCTTCACCAAATAGATCGCCGACATGCTATCACAATATACCCGAATAGTCTCCTGAGCGATCCCCAAGTCCTCCAATAATCCACGCAACCATAAAGCCTCCTTAATAGCTTCAGTAACTGCCATATACTCTGCCTCTATAGTAGAGAGAGCCACTGTGGACTGAAGCGTGCATCGCCAACATACAGGTGCACCTGCCAATGTAAAAGCATAACCTGAAGTAGACCGGCGTTTGTCAAGATCTCCAGCATAATCTGAATCCACATATCCAATACAATCCTGCTCATCATTCTCATCCTTCTGGAATACTAAACCAACATCCACGGTGCCACGAACATACCGTAGAATCCACTTCACGGCCTCCCAATGACCCTTCCCGGGGTCGTGCATGTATCTCGATACCATGCTCACGGCCTGTGACAAATCTGGCCTCGTACATACCATCGCATACATCAAGCTACCAACTGCACTGGCATATGGGACATTCGACATATAATCTCTGTCCTCAACTGAAACAGGTGACATCAACACTGAAAGCTTGAAGTGGGGAGCCAATGGTGTGCTAACTGCTTTTGCATTTCCATCAAAGCTGAATTTCTTCAACATCTTCTGCAAGTAGCTCTTCTGTGTAAGCTTCAAACTCCCTCTCACCCTGTCTCTCTCGATCTCCATACCCAATATCTTCTTTGCCTCTCCAAGATCCTTCATCTCAAACTCGGATGACAGCTCATCTTTCAATTTTCAGATAGCCGAAGAATTCCTGGAAGCAATAAGCATATCGTCAACATATAAAAGCAAATATATGTGCTCACCATCCTGTATGCATATAAACACATGGGTCATATGGGCTCCTCGTGTACCCTCGGCCAATCATAAAGCCGTCGAATCTCTTATACCACTGTCTTGGTGACTGCTTCAAACTATAAAGAGACTTCTTTAGCTTACAAACCAAATCTTTCTTTCCTGTAGCTTTGAAACCCTGGGGTTATGTCATGTAGATCTCCTCATCTAAATTACCGTGTAGAAAGGCTATCTTCACATCCATCTGGACCAAATCCAAATCCAACTGTGCCACCAACGCCAATAAAATCCGTATCGATGAATGCTTCACAATGGGTGAAAATACCTCGTTGTAATCAATGCCCTCAAGCTGTGCATATCCCTTGGCAACCAATCTGGATTTGAACCTTATGTCCCTAATAGAAGATCCCTTCTTCTTCGTATATACCCACTTGCAACCAATAGCTTTCTTACCCTTAGGTAGATGTGCAAGTGTCCAAGTGTCGTTTTTCTGAAGAGACCGCATCTCCTCCTCCATAGCTCCCTCCACCTGATCGAATCGGGGCTAGACTCTGCCTCCCTGAATGTGGCTGGAACCATATCATCAACGACCTCCACTGATAATGCATATGCGACCATGATGTCATTATACCTAGCTGGCCGACGAATCTCTCTCCTCGGTCTATCTGTTGCAATGGACCTCTGAACATGACCCTGTTCATGAGTCCCATGCTCCACAATATCCTGTATCTGCCCGGCTGTCATCTCATCTCCTCCCAGTGTCACCTCTGTAGGAGCCTCAATGGATACAGTGCTCTCTGGAGTGCGTGGAGTCACATCATCCTCCACCTGCTGCGATATCTCTCTTGTCTGGTCTTCCTCCACCTGCTGAGGGGCTCGAGGCCTCATCATGTATGCCTCGTCAAACGTGACATCTCTGCTAATAACTATCTTCTTGTCCTGTGGATCCCATAACTTGAAGCCTTTGACTCCATCTCTAAATCCCACAAAGACTGCTTTCCTCGCTCTCGGATTTAATTTACCATCACTGACATGATAATAAGCTAGACACCCGAATATCCGAAGCGACTCATAGTCACTAGCCACCGAACCAAACCAACGCTCCAAAGGAGTCTTCCCGTCTATCGCAGTGCACGGCAACCTATTCACGAGATGGTTCGCATAAACTACCGCCTCGGCCCAAAAGGATCTAGGCAATCCAATCTGTGTCATCATACACCGCACCTTCTCCAGCAAGGTACGGTTTAATCTCTCAGCCACCCCATTCTGTTGCGGTGTCTCTCGAACTGTGAGGTGTCTTCTAATGCCGTGATCCCGGCAAAACTGCAGAAATAGATCACTCTTGTACTCTCCACCGTTATCTGAACGTAGAGTCTTCACCTTTCTACCTGTCTGCAGCTCAACTTTCTTCTTCCACTCCATAAAAATATCCAGGACCTGATGTTTATGCTTCATAGGGTATATCCAATTCCTCCTGGAATAATCATCAATGAAAGTGACAAAATAGTTGGCCCCACCAAGAGATGTGTTCTTGGAAGGACCCTAAACATCTGTGTGAATATAATCTAATGTACCTCGGGTGTTGTGAACAGCGATGCCAAACTTCATTCTAGCCTTCTTCCCAAGTACACAATACTCACACAGCTCCATCTTGCAGGTCTTAGCACCTTTCAATAGCCCTTGTTTTGCCAATGACTGTAGGGACTTATCACCTGTGTGTCCAAGTCTCATGTGCCATAGGGTGGTAGTGTCCTCCTCTGTAGTGATAGAAGCTGCCAGACCCCCTGTAACTGTCTTGCCCTTCAAGTAGTATAGGTTGTTTTCCCTGACACCTCGCATCACCATCATAGAACCCTTCGTGACCTTCACTGTAGCATCCTCTAAGATCACTCGATATCCTGCTGCCTCCAAAGTCCCAAGAGAAATGATGTTATTCGTCAATTGCGGCACGAACCTCACTTCCTTCAATTCCTTCACTACACCATCATGCATCCTAATCCGGACTGAACCAATACCACCAATAGGACATACGTGGTCATTACCCATAAGCACGACATCCCCTCTTTCCAGCTCCTCAAAGCTAGAAAACCACTCCCTCTTAGGGAATATGTGATATGTAGCTCCCGAATCCATCATCCACTCCGTAGAATCCGCGTAGCAAACTGACGACAACGCAGGGCATGAATAGCCTGAAGAATCTGAATCTGAATGCTCACCAATAGCTTTTGCAACATTCACTTCTGAAGCTTGTGCAGCTTTCCCCTTATTCTTCCCGGCTTTTTCTTTCCACTTTGGGCAGTCAATCTTCCAATGTCCTTCTTCTTTACAATACCGACATTGATTTCTACAAACACTCTTATAGGCACTCCTATTCTTTGACTTTGAGCGGTTGAACTGGCGACGGTTTGGATCTCGGCCTCGAACTGCTAATCCATCTCCCGATGCTTTCTCGGAGGGTTCACCATCATTCTTCCTCAACTCATAGTTCACCAAAGCTGAGGTCACCTCCTTGTAGCTGACTGTAGTTCTTCTATTGATCATAGTGAGAACAAACATACCATAATCATTTTCGGGCAACGAACACAGAAGTAGCATCGCCTTGTCTTCATCCTCAACTATAATATCAACATTGGCCATATCTGAAAGTAGCTTAGTGAAGTTGTTGACATGCTCCCTGATGGAAACTCCCCTCTTCATCTTGAACTGGTAAAATCTCTTCTTCAAGTAAAGCCGATTCTCAATGCTCTTCGTAAGATATTTCTCATTGAGTGTTTCCCACATCTTCTTCGCCGACGTCTCATTCATAACATCATAAATAAGATCCGGCGTCAAGCATAACCTAATAACACCACAAGCTCTACTGTTCATCTTCCTCCAAACCTTATCCTCCAACTCTGCGGGTTTCTCTTTTAACTCAAGAGTCTCCTCCAAATTCTGTGCATCCAAGGCATCCATCACCTGACACCTCCACAATCTAAAATTGATATTGCCATCGAACTTCGGATCATCAATCTTTGTGTTATTGATGCTCAGACTCTGTATCGCCTTTGTAAGAGACGAACCTGACGTGCTTGCATCTCCCATGTTGTCGATCTAGCTCTGATACCAATTGTTGTGCGCGGCGGAAGCTTTTCTTGTGCAACACGAACAATAACTCGAACTAACCACAACTAATATGCAAACACAACCACAGCAAGAACAAACAATTTACGTGGTTCGGCAAGTTGCCTACATCCACGGGCAAGGGGGAGGGAGTTTTTACTATTAGAAATCAGAGAATACAAGTAGAGTTACAAATCTCTCAGACCAAACCCTAAAACAAAGCTCTTGATCTCTCACAACTCTCCCACAATTGGATGCAACAATCCTCTCTGAAAGACTACTCAAATTCGTCATTGCTTAACCATAAACAATCAGGTTTTGAGTTATATACAACTCAGAAACGAAACGGGTCAAAAACCAAAAGGCCCAGCCCAGATCATCGACGGTCGACCACGGCGGTCGACCGCGCAGGTCTCGCGGTCGACTGCGGCGGTCGACCGAATCTCAGTCCCGAGAGCAAAAAAACACTTACAGTCATCCGCGGTCGACCGCCAGCAACTCCGAATCCTGGTAGTCTTCGTGCACGTTCGCGGTCGACCGCGACGGTCGACCGCCAGTTTGCCTGGCTGATTTCTTTACTGTTTTCCTGTAATTCTTCAATTATACATAACTATAAGTTAATTGCAGGTTCTACCTCATTTTTATTAAACTATTACTATTTCTCTTCTACCTTTCTTTTCAGTTCTCTTCCTAACTAAACAATAAAAAGAATCTTATTTTCTTTTCTTTTTCTTTTCCGTCGCTTTCTCTCAAACCAACCACACTAAGAATTAAATTTTTTTTTTGACAAGATGATATATCCATAATTTAGTGTACCAACTATCTTTACGCATTTACTATGGAGAAATAGATGCATTTACTATGAACAATCTTATCCATTAGCAACAGAAATGCTATGGGGTCGCAAGCTCAAAGCTAGACATAGATCTCATCTTAAAACTTCATTTACTCTAAGATCGAGTACAAGCAAACCAACACTATTGTCACGCCTTAATTAACAAAATTTTCAACGCTACAAAATCAAAGCATGGACACCTCTCAATATTAATTCCACCGCCACCTGCATTTATTCTAACCTTAAAGAAATGCATGAACACCACCCTCACTTGATCATCCACCCGCACACACTCGACCACTCACGAGCTCTCTACCTCTCAAACTCAACCGACCCTCATCAAACACACACGAGTACACTATAAATTGGCGCGCCCTCTTAACCCCAAAATTCAACCAAACCCTTGTATTTGTCTACTCTTTTTGAGCAATGAGGCAACTTGCTAAGTTGGTATTGCTCACAATTACTTCCTCTGTGCTCACAAAGGCTTGGTCAGCCCCTCAAGTCCCTGGCTTCTTCATCTTCGGCGACTCTCTTGTCGACAACGGTAACAACAATGGCATCTTGACGCTCGCTAGGGCGAATTACTACCCTTATGGTATCGACTTCGAGCAGGGTTCGACTGGGCGATTCACTAATGGTCTCACGACAGTCGATTTCTTAGGTATGTTTACGTGCATTGTTCGCATCTTGTTCTCATGTACCTTCTTTTCACAGTTCAATTTGGTACATATTAGAGCAAGCTAGATTCAAATTCCACACAATAGATAACCCATGTTTTGATTTACAAAAAGGACCTTCAAACTGTAGCTCCCTATATCATCATCATAAATTCAAAGTTTTGATGTAGCAACATTGCCAACATCTTCGTATATGTTTTGGATTTTACGCATGCAGCTCGGTTACTAGGCTTTCGACACTTTATTCCACCGTACGCAACAGCGCAAAGATCTGAAGTTTTGAGAGGCTTGAACTTCGCTTCAGGAGCTGCAGGCATCAGAGAGGAAACAGGAAACAACCTCGTAAGCTACAAACATCATGAAAAACTCTTACATTATTCTACACTGAGTTGGATATATAGATTAACAGTCTCATGTTATATGTTTCAGGGGCAGCACTACCATTTTGCTGAACAAGTAGAGCACTTTGGCGATGCGGTTCAGTATATCACCAGAATGTTCAGAGGAAATACCACACGAGTACACGATCACTTAAGAAAATGCGTGTATCTTGTAGGAATGGGCAGCAATGACTACCTCAACAACTATTTCATGCCCAACATGTACCGTACTAGCTACGATTACAGTCCGAAAACTTATGCTTCTCTCCTCATCCAAGATTATTCACGACAATTAACTGTATGTGTAACTAACCATTTTTCAACCTTATCCAAATTAATTATATCAAGAATTAATTGAACATAGACCCCCTGTAGCATCGCTGTTCAGACCGAAATTACTATACCCGTAGTTTCCTTGTTGGTTAAATTTTGTAGGCTTTTACCCTGAGGGAAATTTTGGCAGATGTTTTAGATATGAGGGTGAAGGAGCCAAAAAATTTAACCCAAGGGACTATCTGCAACGATGAAACTACAATGTCCGTAAGTCCGAAACAACAACACTATAGGGGGTCTAAGCGCAATTCCTTATATATATATCAGTGCGGCATGGGAAATAACTTGGATACCGTCTTTGTTTCAGCAACTGTACGATTTAGGTGCACGAAAGATTGTGATTGTGGGAATTGGGCAGATAGGGTGCATACCCTATGAACTAGCTCGAATGGATGACGATGATCGCCAAGGAGGGAGACGATGCAACGGTAGAATCAATAGGGCAATCTCCATGTACAATACAGGTCTTTATACGATGGTTCGACGATTCAACAGGGAGCTTCCTGGGGCAAAGTTTGTATATGTGGATACCTTCAAGAGCTCCAACGACCTTGTCAACAATGCAGCTTCTTATGGTAACCTCACTTTCTTATTTATAGTTTTCTTTTTAAGGTCTTTTTATAGATAACCTACAATGCCTAATATGTGACACCTCATTTATTAGTCTCACATGGGGAGCTTAGACGCATGCGAATGCATTTAAAAGATAAGTGAAGGGAGTCAAGTGTAACAATAATGACTAGTCATTATTGCCAGTAGCTCGAGCCAAATTTTAATGCGTTACACTCAGTGGGTCCCAGAGCTTCTATCACGCGATAAGCTCGCGGGCCCAAGGCGTGACTTAACGTACACAAGCCACACGGAACTATCTTATTAAATAAAATACATTTCTCAACACGTCACATGGGATCAGACGCTAAAGGCCTAGGGCCAACTCATAGAAAACACCTCCCACTCTCCAACACACTTGCTAATCACTTTGTTCTTCCCTTTAAGTAGACAATTTCAAACATTTTCCTACTTCGGTAGTTTATCGAAATTCTTGCACTTTGTTCCATCATGATTTCTAGTTAAAATGTAATAAATTTTCTTTAGATAGATATCCTACAATAAGTATATATATAGAGAGAGTATTATCCTCTTTTCCAACTTTTGTCTGATACAAATCAATGTACTTATGTTCTTGAAACTTTTTTTTTTGACGGAACAGGATTCAGCGTCATAGACAGAGGATGTTGCGGCGTAGGAAGAAACAATGGGCAGATAACTTGCCTTCCGCTGCAGCAGCCATGCGAAGATCGAACCAAGTATTTGTTCTGGGATGCTTTCCATCCAACTGAGGCAGCAAATCTCATCTACGCCAGGAAAGCTTACTACTCAAATTCTTCATCGGACGTGTACCCGATGAATTTGAAGCAACTTGCAATGGCTTGAGAATAATAAAAATCGTTACGAGCAAGATTCCATTGATCAGAGTTCCAGTTGTAGGTTTTTCTTGTGTGATTGCAGTAAGTTAATTGGAAGAAGTTTTAGTGAGAAATGTTGTATTGTTCACCTCAGTTCTTATAGTTCAAGGAATGCTTTTCAGTGATTAGTCTCCAATGATTCAGCATCTATTTAAAGAGAAAGTGGGTTTGGTTATATACCCTTTTGCTGAATTAAATAGCTTAGTTAACAACCCTTGCCTTTATCACGCCATTATTTGCAGCATTATTGTTTATAGCCTGAATCAGGATGGTTTCCATCTGTAGAGTGTTGTCAGAGAGAGTTGGTCTTATTGTTTTAGTCTCACATTGCTTGCGGGTTAACTAGATATTAACTATCTTTATTATAAATAAACTAACCGAGGAGGGACCAGATTATCTCCTCTTTTCCACTCTCTCCCTCATTAATAATTTGTTGGCGCCTGTGGTTAAAACTGGAATAATACAGATATAAAGCAGCAAATAACTGAAGGAAATCTGAAGTACAGTAATTTAAAATTTTCCAACTCAGCTGCTGTGCGTTTGTAAAACGATGTGCTTAAAGCATTATTTGGCCTACTCCGGTGCAAGGATCCCAATGCCAAATTGCTTCCAGGAACAGCAGTCCAGTATTCTGGTGTGCACCGACCCAGTACTGTCAAGATCTCATCGATCTATAAGGCAAAGATCTCCTCGATCTATCAGGCAAAAATCTCCTCGATCTGTCAGGCAAAGATCTCCTCGATCTATAAGACCTTCTCGGTCTAGGCACTGTTCCTACTAACACCAGCTATTCTACAATATATATCTGTATATATTGATTGTTGTTTT
>BQKN01059851.1:22292-60318 GCA_022839385.1 Asparagus kiusianus
CTTTTTCTTTCAAAAGAAGACGGCAGCATCCATTTTAGATTAAAAAATTATCAACATAATTCACATGGGATCAGAGGCATAGCGAACGTGACATATGAGTAGGTTTGGATTAGAAACCTTTTGACAGAGATCGGTTTTCCTCCTGAGTGCCCTATGAGATTACATGCTGATAACAAGTCCGCTATACATATTGCTGAGAATTCTGTATACCGAGCATATTGTAATTGATTGTCATTTAGTTTGTGAGAAAATGGATGGAGTTGTCGTGGCTAAACATGTATCATCAGAGAATCAGCTTGTGGATATTCTCAGGAAAATATGAGTAAATTTTATTTGTGACAAGCTGGGCATGTGTGATGCATATGCTCTAGTCTGAAGGGGCGTATCGTGAGAGAGAGTTGGTATTATCAGTTTAGTCCCACTTTACTTGTGTTAATTATGTATTAACTCTCCTATTATAAATAAACCAATAGAGGACGGACCCAATTATATCTTCTCTTCCCCACTTTCTCCCTGATTAATAATTCACATAGAGCAGCTAGCATTCTCATAAACATATTACCAGAAAATGACAATAGAGAACTAAATTTATACCTGAGTTCATAATATATCACCAATAAAAACAAACTAACTAATTTTCTGATAGTAGATTTATCTACAGTACTACTAAGACAAAACAACTTCACACAGGATTATTAACTAATGCACACACAGCAACCAAAGCCAAGTAAAGCTTCAAGTAGAGAGTTCTTTGACACTTAATGTATCACCAGTAGCAACCAACACTATAGCTGCTAGAAGTTGAACATTCCATTCTGCATGCTTAATAGATATGCAGCAGAGATTTCTGTTTGTTCTACAATCTGCACCATGAAAAAAGAGGGAAAAGGCCAGTTGGATCGTTTAACTGTTCCAGGAAAGCAATGTGAATATGTAGCAATAAAGTATTACCTTCCCTCGAAGAATTTCATTGGAAACCTTCAGTATGCCCTCCTGCATAAAGAAAGAACTATGATATTCCTAGTAACAAAGAATAAGCCGACACTTGTAAACAACCGAGAGAAAGAGTTGATCGACATGAATTGATCACCGTCTATTCAGTTAGATAACAAAAGTGTGGAGATCTTTGTTATGGGAGCTAGAATGTTGCATTTTAAGATGTTTTCTATACCTCTAAAAAACAACCCTTTAGAAACAAAGCAGAATATAGAAACAGTACATTATAAATGGCAATGTCGAGGATGTATCTTGCCTCTGTTTATCATCAACTGCACTAGTAGATATTTTCCTTTTTTTTGTTTGAGGGGTTAGATTACAAAAATCTGTATCCTTCCATTATGGAGCTTGTTTCATAAATTTCTTAAGGAGAAACGAGGTGGAATATGGCAAAAAGTCCATATACAATGGTGATGTCGAGCATGTGGTTTGCTTCTAACTATTATTGCCTGTAAAATTAGACTTTTTGTTTCTCTTTTTTTGTTTGAAGGGTTAGGCTTTATGTGAGTTGTCACAAATATTGGTATCACTCCATTATGGAGATTATTTCAATAATTTCTTTTTAACAAAATGACAGAGGTGTCTATGCTTTACAGTTCATCCTCCAAAAATGATAAGCCATCACCTTCTAACAGAAAATTTCAGTGCTACATTGTAAATAATGTGGCGTTTAATCATGATTTGTCGAAGTCAAAAAGCAATATCATTTGTGTAAGTATGAAGCATGATACATTTCATATTCAAGGGCTAACCTTGTTTTTCAGCAATTGGATCTCTTCGAACATGATCTGCATCTGATCAAGGATATATGAATTGAGGTTACTTGGTGAACATGTTGAATCACGATCAAGTATAATGGAAGCAGAAAATAACAAAAAAGTTGTTTACCTTTGCGGAGCGAATGTTGTACATCCATAGTTCAAGGTGTCTTTCAAGGGCTTGCAATTCGTCTATTGTCATATATCCTACTGGTTCTTGTCCAAACATGCACCTGCACACCATTTAATTGTCATATCTGGAAATAGATGCTTATGCATGCTACTCCAGAACTAATTATTACTAAATCCACATTTCTTCAGAAAAAAGGAAAAAAGGGAAGATAGCCCCAACTAGGGTGTGCAGAATGTTACAAATATCCACAAATATATCTGTATTTATATCCGATAAGTGTAGAGTTGTGGGTATGAACACTGAATATCCAATTCTGGGGAGATATGGATAAAGTTGCGAATATTGTCAAAAACTTTTATAGCATCTGGATCCAGTATCCATGTTGGTTTATTTTAGCCTTAACTGGATCTGAAACAAATTTCTATGATCCAGAGCTCTAATATTAAGTTTGTAGGCACTCTGACGCATTGGTGAACTTTGATTTGAGAAATCATATTTTATTTATACAAATCATATTTTATTTATACAACTCTAGTATCATATACCATACATACTACTGAGCTTTATCAGTTTCTCTCGTACTTGATAATCTGAATCTATTTTTCTCTTATCCGATCCATGTCCATGATCGATTTCGGTAGATATGAATATCGGTTTTTCTCACCAAAGCATATAATATTTGTATCAGCATATCAATATTTGTATCTGCATCCGTTACTAGCATGTGGATATGGAAACGGTAAATGTCATATTCGACACATAAAATTCAGGTATTTGAACCATAAAATTTGGACAAAAGGTTTGTCTTCAGTGTTGTTAAGGTTATATTCGTACATAATTTTGTACATGACTTCCTTAGATAAAATGATCATACACTACAATTTACACAATATTCACAGTGCCCTGAAGTTTACAGTGCACAAAGAAGATTGCACTAGAATGTCAAAGAAACAATCACAATAGGTGGATGAGGACCTTAAGGGATGATAAATTTTGGAGTCTTCATGTACACATAAGAAATCATCCCAAGGAAAATACATTTATTGAGAAGTCTGCTTTATTGGATTATAGTTTTTTATTATTTGTTAAAAGAACATGTATATAGCTCAGTACAAATACATCATTTAGCTAGACTGTATACCTGCCACACTTTTAAAGACACCATGCATACACTTGGGAGCATTTGGTAGCTTGCCACTGGAGTGGTCAGAACACGGTCTTTTTTTTCCAGTTGCAAGAATTTGTTTCATTGCAAAAGGACATTATATTGCAAGCTACCAAATGCCACATTGGAAAGACCTGTAAATTTCACAGTATGTAAAAATATTCTTTCCAACACTCAAACCAGCATATAACTCAGTAATTGTATTTGTGCTACATACGTAGATGTACTGGCTTGCAAAATTTACCTCAGGCCCTTCTGCAGAAGATCTATCTCCTCTTTCAACAGCAGTATCTCCTGTTGCATCTCCTGCATATATGAAGTGACTGTCACTCTTTAGACTAATATTGCAGCCTTGCAGGTGGTAAACAAGTTGCTCAATCAGTGATGCTCTTGGATAAAAAGCCACAAAAGGCATACTGCTTTGCTCTCTGGTTAGTGAACGTTAATCAGGAACCAAGGGACTTTTAGTTCCCTACCTTAGTTAAAAAGAATAAAATAGTTTTGGTTTTGATCTTCATAATGATCGACACTTTTCTGCAACTTCATATAGAATACATCATAATTAATTACTTGTGTTCTTTTTGCTAGTTCCTTCAGATAGATGGATCCATATGTTCCATCGTTATGATAGCAACATATTACTTATGTTCTATTTGGTGGTTTCTTTATATATATGTAGGAAAAAAGAAAAAGAAAATCTATGAAAAACATACAGAGACTGACACATGGTCAATAGTTAGGAGATTATTGCCTCTTCATCTATTTATTCCTTTCTTCATTTATTTCATCCCAGTTATACATAACTAACCTATAATTCTGTTATCAGCCATCTAACTTGGTTTCCTGATACAAAGAGAATTTTCTGAATCTGGTGGAGAGTCGTCATCATCATCATCATCTGACCAGCTGACTTCATACATGTGTAACTAAATAGAATATACACAAACAACAACAATACCAAAACCATTATCCCAAATTTTTTGGGTCAGCTACATGAATCTTGTTCTTCCATATTCAGTCCTATTAAGGGCTATCAACCCCGTAAGTTAACCACTACCATGTCCTTCTTGATTGCTTCCACCAAGTTCTCTTAGGTCTACCACAAGGCCATCTTCGTCTATTAGTTAAGGTCTTATCACCTCTCCTAGTTGGTGCAATTTGTGAATGAAAATACAACTATTCCTTATACATGGAATGGTGGTTTTAAAACAGACCTGAGGTTGCCTAGCTTCCCCATCTTCAACTTGAGCCTCCTCACATGTTCCCTGGTACCTCTGAATCAAGTCTTGCATGGCTCTTCAAGAAAAAAAAAACTCAATGAGTTGACACCCAACAGAATATCCATTTCTCAAAGCCTCGCACACTCTTGAAGGAAGAAAAGTAGGAAGCAAACCCGTTAGTGGCTAGCTCAGAGAGTTTTCCATGAGCAGAGAAAATGATGACACCAATGTCAGCTTCACACAAGACTGACAACTCCTTCGCTTTCTTGAGCAGCCCAGATTGGCGCTTACAAAAGGTCACCTGCCGATGAATAGGGTTTTCAATACGCCTTAACTGCACCTTCCCTCGTGCCATCTCTTTCTCTCTTCTATTTTGCTCACAACCTCTCACTAGTTTGGACTAGCTTTGAGGTTGCTCAATGCTTGAAAATCCTGCTTCCCTCAGTCTTTGGTCACATACGAGGATGGCAACTTTGAGTTAGAGCTTAATATAGGCACCCATCAAGAATCAATATTGTTCATGCTATCTTTACACATTAGCAGTGCTGTTGTCTATGTGATACATTTACAACCAACAAAACCCTTGAAGGGCCCTCATCCTCTGTGAGGGGCTTAGTGTATGCTTATCTCTTTATGAAGGAAAATGGAACGCTTAAATCCTGTCCTTTATTCTTGAGATTAAAAATGCTTTATTGTCTTATGGACTCCACATCTTTTACTCTTTATACTATTGAGCTCCATCTTTTATCTGGAACACCTGAGATAGAGTTCATATAGAAATAATAAACGGAAAATTTCGAATGAAATATCTCTAAAGGTTATTCACAATTTTCAATTAAGAAAGTGAGGGGTAATAGATATTTTTATGCTCTCCCTCATGCATGCAAAGTCTTAGGTTGTTGAAACTAGATTGACTTACTACAGTACATTAAGCAGATGAAATTATGCATCAATCTTCAATTCTTAAAAAGTTTTTATTTGTTCCTTGTTCTCCCGCCTATGAGAAAAACCAATTTCTTTCATCAATGAATGTTTGAAAAAGATGTTACTGGTCATACGCAACACGTACAGGTAACTAGCCCTTATCTCTGTAGCAAAATAATATTTCATACAGTTCCTTGCGACTTCTACCGAGAATACTGCATCCTCCTTTTCTTCTACTTGCAAATTTCTTCTGCCAGCTATATATTCCTTTTTATTTTTTTCTAATGAATTGTTTAAGATCTATTGCAGAGAATAACACTGTATCCATTGCCCTTCAAATCTAAATCCTCCTCTTGTCAGGTATTGCCACTTGGCACCGTTTGATAGGGGGAACAACCTCTTGTGGGTTACCATGTCACTTTTACATAAAAAAGATTTCTCTCCTTAAAACTTTCATGGGACTCCGCTAAAATATGTGGTTGCTGTCAGCTGATGAGTGGCCTTCTTTCGAAGTGGTGAGATCTTCCTGATCTTAAAAGTGCCTCTGTTGAAGTTTTCGTACTGGAGAAATTCTACTTAATTAACCTATAGGAAGTTTATTATTGTTCTGACAAGAAAGTTTAATTGTCCTTTCAATTAACCCCAATACATGTCTTCTAGAAAGATGTCTGTGGGTCTGGTCTGGAAACATAAATAAATGAAATTTTGTAAGTGTAGAAAACGAATAAACGCATGATGGGAGGGGGGGGGGGGGGGGGGAACCTAGTTTAATGCACGGTTCACATAGTTAGCCTTACATTCAAAAGATACCCGCGAAAGTTTTATGCACTTTAATAAGCTAATTTTCAGTTAAAGTAGTGACTGAAACGAAGTTTGCGACATTGCTGCTAGTTAAGCCTCTGATTTCTTCTATAGTCACATCTTCCAGTAATATTATGTGTTGGTACTACAATATAATAGGATGCAGTATCTGACGAAAAAGATGAGATTACTACGGTAGATCGAAAATCTGAAAAGTTTACAACCTTGGCCATTCATTAAGTATTTCTTTTAACGCATAATGTCAACCCTATATGAGAAAGCAACTTTACCTGTGCAAAGAGCATGTCATGACAGCATTGAGTGCATATTGCCGCTCACTGAAAATTCTCTTTTCCGAAAAGATTACCACCAACTGTCATATCTTAGTCAACCAATAAGCTTGCTTCTACAATTAACAGACCGATGGCTCATTAAGTTGAAAGATGCCCGTTGACAAACTCATTCCATTACAAAGTTCCATTAAGAATAATGTATAAAGCCTCACATTCTGAGAGGAAATACTTATGGAGACTTATGCAATCAGGACAACGAAGCAACCAAATTGGTGGTGAACTTTCATTTAAAATGAAGCCATCATAGTCATTATAAAGGAAAATTTTGTCAACTACAATTTGCACTTTAAGTCTCTTAGTCTCCACTTCGTGGTCGTAGAAAGTGCTCCACTCTACCAATCTTGGTAGCACGAATCATTTTCTACCCTTTGATTATCCGGGGCCTGATTTTCCTAGGAATAAAACCCGTGTCTTTCTGTCAGTCAAATACTAGCCTATTCAAACTTATAGCCAAGGCCACTCAATTGGGGGATCTTTGAAGATCTCTGGACATAGCTTTTCAAATCTTTTGGACAAACGAGTTAACAGAACATGCTAAATCAATCATGCCTTACTCATTGTACAATTTGAAAATTTCTCCATGATTGAGAGAGAAACTTGAAAAGAATTGGGTTTTTAGGGTTAGTTTGCATTGATAGAATAATATGGCTTATATAGCCTTACACCCACATTTACATAAAAACCCCTCTAATATCCATCAATTACATTATCTTTTCAACACTCCTCCTCAAGATGAACGGAAGATATCTATTAAGCCCATCTTATCACATCCTCTAGCTAGATCTACTGAACTAAGCCCTTTAGTTAAGCAGTCTGCAGCCTGCTCCTTAGTTGAAACATGGCATAACTCCAGTAACCCACTGTTCAGCTTCTCCTTGATGAAGAATCTATCAATCTCAATGTGATTAGTTCTGTCATGCTGAACTGGGTTGTTGACGATGCTGATAGCTGACTTGTTGTCGCACCACAAACTAATCTTGGTCCCTTGGTCAAGGTTCAGCTCCACCAGCATGTTCTTTAGCCACATTAACTCTGCAACCCCCAAGGCCATGGCTCTGTACTCTGCTTCAGCTGTCGATCTTGCCACCACAGATTGCTTCTTGCTTTTCCAGGAGACTAAGTTGCCTCCTACAAATATGCAATACCCTGAGGTAGACCTCCGATCATCTCCGCAGCTAGTCCAATCTGAGTCAAAGTAGCCCTCGATGTTCACATGGCCACTCCTCCTGAATCTTAGTCATTTGCTAGGGACACCCTTTAGATACCTCAGTATCTGATATACTGTATCCATATAACCCTTCCTCGGGTCATGCATATAGCGGCTCACCATGCTTACCGCAAATGAGATGTCTGGGCGTGTGTGACTCAGGTAGATCAGTCTACCCACCAATCTATGATATCTCTCACGATCAACAGGTTCTCCTGCCTCAGCACTCAGCCTGAAACTCTGATCAATCGGTGTAGCAGCAGGCTTACACCCTAACATCCTCGTCTCTGCAAGAAGATCCAGTGCATACTTCCTCTAGGAGAGAACAATCCCCTTAGGTCCATGAGCTATCTTTATCCTAAGGAAGTATCGTAGCTGACCCATATCCTTCACTTCGAATTCTTTGCTCAATCTTACCTTGAGCTGAGCAATCTCCTTCTCATCATCCCCTGTGATGATCATGTCATCCACATATACTGCCAGCATTGTGATGTGACCCTCACTTCTTCTGAAGAATACAGTATGATCGGCATTGATCTGTCTGTATCCCATACTAACCATGGCTCTCCTGAACCTGTCAAACCATGCTCGAGGGGACTGTTTTAGTCCATACAGAGACTTCTTCAGCCTGCAGACCTTACCCACTGTCTGTCCTGTGCCACATCCAGGTAGTATCTGTATATACACCTCTTCTACTAGATCTCCATGAAGGAATGTATTCTTCACATCCAGTTGGTGTAGTTCTCATCCACCATTTGGTGCCAGAGAAATCAGCGTTCGAATAGTACTCATCTTCGCCACTGGTGTAAAAGTCTCATCGTAGTCAATGTCGTATGTCTGGCTATACCCTTTTGCCACCAGTCGTGTCTTGTATCGTTCAATCTTCCCTTCCGGGTTCTGCTTCACGGTAAACACCCACTTGCATCCCACTGCTTCTTTTTCTGCTGGTAGTGTCGCTAACTCCCATGCGTGGTTCTTCTCAAGAGCCCCCAACTCCTCATGCATAGCAGCCTTCCACTTTAGGTCCTTCTTAGCATCCTGCCAGCTGTTAGGTATAATAACAGAATTTAATGATGCAATGAATGCTCCATGTGAAGGTGATATGTGAGAATAGGAAACAGAATGAGCTAGATCCTAACCATATCTCTTAGGAGGATTTCCCGCATTACTGCGAGTAGTCCTCCTTTCTGACATTGGAGTGGGGAGCGAGTTAGGAGTAGGAATGGTATTACCTAGAGTGGAGGGTGGTGTAGGTGTCTCAGGAGTTAGAGCAGAGCTGGACGAGGGACTAGACACTGTTACTATAGGTACCTCTGGTTCCTTCCCCCTCCTACTGTATGTAAGCAACTCCCCCTGAGCTGTAGGCCTAACACCCCTTTTCTCCTCCTCCTCCCCTTCGTCTTCATCCTCCTTCTCTTCTGAGTACTGAATCGTAATTAGGATTGACCCCCTTGAGCTCTCACCATTCTCCCTCTCTCGCCTCATACCTCCAGTATCAGGTAAGTCGCCAAAAGGTAAAGTAACCCCCACTGTGTAGTACGGCTTGAGCTCCCGAAATCGCACATCCATGCTGACAAACAACCTTTTCTCCACCGGGCTCCAGCAGACATACCCTTTCTGGGTGTCATTGTATCCCACAAATATACACTTCACAGCCCTAGGGTCTAGCTTCCTAACCGATGATCTGTTGTCCTTCACAAAGCACACACAGCCAAATACCTTCAATGGTAGGGCCCCCTCGTTCTCTTCCTTCAGTATCTCACGAGGAGACTTCCACTCCAACACACTCGAATGCATCCGGTTGATTAAGTGAGCAGCAGTCAAGACAGTTTGTCCCCACACCACCTTTGGGACATTCATCGCCATCATTATACTCCTAGCGACTTCTAGGAGATGTCTGTTCTTCCTCTCTGCTATCCCATTCTGAGCTGGGGTGTATGGGCATGTAGTTTGGTGTAGAATCCCCTGAGCTGACAGATACTCCCCAAGTGTTCTGTTGGTGTACTTTGTCTCATTATCCGACCTCAACACCTTTACTGCTGCACAATACTGAGTCTGGATGTGCTTATAAAAATCTTTGAAACAGCCAACTACATCACTTTTGTTTTTCATAAGATACACTCAAGTGACCCTAGAGAAGCAATCAATAAATATAACAAAAACTTGCATCCATTTATAGAATTTACTGGGCAGGGTCCCCATACATCAGAGTGTATTACTTCAAACTTACAAGAACTCCTATTACCCGAACTAACATAAGAGCTTCTAGTTAGCTTCCTAAACTCACAAGCATCACACTGCAACTTCTGTTTATTTACTTTTTCAAACAGGGTTGGATACATTCTACCCAAAATGCCAAATGACGGATGTCCCATTCGTTGATGATAAAGCATCAACTCATCTTCTGCACACACTTTAGCTCCTGTTCCTGTCCTCTCCATCACAGATGTCAGCGCTGAGTCCATCCCTTCGCGGTCCAAGTACCACAGCCCGCTACGCCATGTCTTAGTCCCAAGTCTTCGCCCTGTCCCCTTCTCCTGGAAGATCACCTTGGGAATGTTAAAATAAATAATACAATTTAGTTAGAGGATAATGGCACTAATGGATAACAGGCTAAAAGGGAATGAAGAAGCATGCAGAACATTAGATAAAGTTATAGAACCTGTACAACTAACAGTACCCTTACCAACCACATCCTACGCTGTACCATCAGCGATCTGGATGCTCTTTGTTTCTGCTAAGCGAGTGTAAGATAAGAACTCACTGACATTGCCTGTCACATGTCTGGATGCTCCAGAATCCATTATCCAGGCAGTAGATCTTCCCTCGTTTGGGTGTGCACGAAGGGCGTAATTAGCATAGTCCCCTCCAGAGAGTAGTAGATGCCCCCTGAGACACATCACCTACTACTCTCTGCTTCCTCCTCAGTGCTGCCAAGAGTGCACGATCCTCAGCAGTGAAGATCACTCAGCTTCTTCTTCTCTTTCTGCCACTGTCAAGTTTGCTCGGTGACCTCCTCTTCTACCTCGCCTGCCTCCACGGCCACGGCCACGGCCTCCAGCCTAACCACGTCCACCCCAGTCCCTCTCTCTGGGTGGCTTAGGGCACATCTGTCTCAGATGCCCTACCTCTCCGTAGTTGAAGCACTGCCTAGTCTCCCCTCTGAATCCAGTGTTATCCGGGTTGGATACCACCAGTGCAGACTTCTCCCCTGTAAGTCCACCTGTCCCAGCCTGTAGCCTGATACGGCTCTCCTCCTGTATCATGGCTGAGACTGCCTCCTCCAGTAGTGGGATCTTCGTCTGAGTTAGTAGCAACGTCGTCCTCTGCTCATATGCTGGAGCCAAGCCTCGGAGAAACAACATTGTCCACTTCTGTAAGAAGGCCTCGCGCTCCTTGCACTCCGGGTTTTTACAGCTTGCTAGGGGCGAGAAGTGATCGTGATCGAGCCACAAGCACTCTAGCTCTGTGGCGTACTCCTGTACAGTCCTCTCTCTCTAGACTGTAGCACTGATCTCCTTCTCGATCTGGAATACCCTCAGGTTATTCCCTACCCCATCGTAGGTCCCCCTCAGCTTCTCCCAGACATCATGCATCCTCCCAAGGCTATCCATTGTGGGGGCAATTAGCTGGACTACAGAATTCAGAAGCCAGATATTGTGACGCCCCAGAGTTCACATAAGGCTGCACTCCAAGGTAAAACCCGGATTGTCAAACCTGCCAAGCACCAAACACCATGCTACGACATGTTTCACCATCACAATCACTATCTCTCTAGTGGAAACAATAAATAGACGAAGGTACAGACAGGCAAAAATAGAAATAGAACGACACCGAATGTACACAGAATAAGTATATGAAATATCAATAATGAGCCCAACTGGGATGAAATAGATATATCTCTGAACCTGAACTGAATTTTAAATACAATGAGTCAAATAACAAAGTCTCACAATAGCTCTCAACTCTATGAAACAAAATACCAATCTAGAGTCTGAAAATAATCAACTACATGTGAACTTCTGCAATAACTACAAAATATGATAAGTAGCTAAACGGACAACTAAGATGTCCCATCAACCTGCGACTCTCCGTGCGTCGGACTCGCTGTCTGAAAGAAGGGAAACAACGAGCGTTAAAGCGCTAGCGAGATCATCACTACCTCTTCCAAGGGGAAATGATAGGAGTATATAAGAAAATAGAGTCAGTACATACATATATCAAATCATTCATATAACTCTCTATGAAGGAAAAACAAATAATCAATGATAAATACTCCAATCTCCAACATAAAGAATAATCATCTCATCTTAAAGTACATCCGAGTAATCTGCTCCAATATAAGAGGATGCCAACCAAACCAAAACGAAATATAATTACCGTCCATAACGGGTGTGCCAAAATTTCAAAATAAATACCCTACTCACGGGTAATCTATCATGGAAGTAAAACTTATAACTAATCAAATATCTATGTGTGCATCATCTTGTGCTATAGCGATACTCTTGTAATGCTCTTACTCAATCGCTCTGCGGTAATAAGTTTTATTATCTCCCTATTCCGGATACGTGTAATAACGATACTTTTGTAATACTCTTACTCAATCGTTCTGCGGCAATAGGATTATTATTCTCCTATTCCGGATACGTGTAATAACGATACTTTTGTAATACTCTTACTCAATCGTTCTGCGACAAATAGATTTCATCTCCCTATTTCCCGATACGTCTAAAACAATACTATTCATATGTGTTTATCAGTTTAACTCATGTCGGTAGTGTGTCAATCTAACACAATCTAATATAAATGCACATATCTCGGTGTGCGTGTCCACATCTGAAGTTCACCATCAACCTAAGTGTTAAACAACTCTTAAACATTGTAATATATCAGTACGAGATCGAGGAATTTTCTCGAAAAACCAACACAAATCCAAACAACATGCACAGGCCAACATCAAACTGGCGGACGACCGTGGCGATCGACCGCGACGGGCTCTAGAGACTACCCAGGTCTCTGTCCTGCACGCGGTCGACCGTGGATCCTGATTTCCATATTCTAAATTCTTGGTGTATGTCGTGTTCACGTCGTGTTTTTGTGATTCAAACATGATTAAACCCTCATAATCTTGCATACAAACATGTTACAACAGATAGAAATATCTAAAAAATAAAATAACATATATAACCATGATTTTATGTATTAGATTCATATTCAAAACTTCAAAACATGCATAAAAGCTCAAAACAATGAATCAAACTTCTTTCTTTAGATTAACCACGTTTTAAAATCATCATCATATCTAAATCACATCTGTAAAAACATTCTCAACCCTTTTAGCATGAAAAGACCTAATCTTTATACATATAATACAAAAAAGTTATCTTTTATGCATAATCTATTCGTTTAGGCTCTACAAAACATGTTTAAATCTCTTTAAAATCATTTTAAAAACTAGGAGGGGATTAGTAGAGATGATACTCGCCTGCGGTTGTAGGAAAACCTTTTAGAAGCAACGTCGAAAGAGATCTTCACTCCAAAAGCCAAAAATCAACAAAAATCCACTTGAAAGCCTCCAATCTTCTCCAAGAAATCAAACTAGGGTTTGGGGGTTTGGTGGCTGTTAGGGTTTTAAAAATACTGAAATAGTACTAAAAATTTCGTGAATACATGTTATATATAGTAGAAAAACGGGTGTGGGCCTGAAAATACCCGAAACCAACCCGAACCAGGAAACCTGATCTGACTAGGAAAATACCTCTTCGGTATTTTGACTGTAACTTCCTCATCCGATCTCAGAATGAGGTGATCTAAGACTTGTTGGAAAGATAAATAAGAGACCTACAACTTTAGTCTTTTACACATTTCCAAATTCTAACTACATCGGTATACAAAACTTAAAAACTCATAACTGGTCATTATTCCCAGATTTTCACTCTTTTGGCCTTTGTGCATGTTTTGTGCATTTGCACTCATATTTTCATAAATATACATTAAATTTATCTCAAATCAATTCTTATCATATCCAAACATTAAAATATATTATTTTTCACTATATAACATATTTATCATAAAATATTTAAATTAACGGGGTTTTACAGATGTACACCAATATATGAGTGGACTTCCACTCATCTCTCCCTGCTGAGCCATCAGCCGGCTCAGTCTTCTCCCCTGTCAGATATCCCTCTAGGCTCCTCCCGGTAAGGGTATATTTCACCCGACGCGACCAACTCAGATATTTCGCGGGTCCATCAAGTTTTACATCGATAGGTGAAAGCTCCACCTTCTTGGGTTGTGGCTTTGTCGAGCTCTCTCCCGCCGACAACCTCATCAGTTGCATCAGTGTTGAGATCTCCTCAGGATTCAACTTCTTGATGATCCCCTCCATCGGATTTCTGCCAATCTCCGTCATCGATCCAACTTGTATTCTTATGCGCAGTAAAAATTTCGGCAGCACTTCGACAGCACCACAAGAGAGATAAATCAACAAGAATTCCTGTTTCACCAAGGAAACAAGAACCAGAAGCAGGATATCTCAACCAAGTGAGATATCAGCTCTTCCTCTCATCAGTTCTAGGATTGACTTGTCGAGGGAACCTAAACAAGCTATTACAACTTCAAATATTGTCAACAGACATAGGCAAAACATATGAGATTTCCATACAGACCCCTATCTCATCATCAAGTTTACCAAAGACTACCCACAACATTGGCCACCTAAAATAAAACGAAATTAAACACACTATTTAAAAAAAACAAACCACCGAAGCTCAGGCTCCTTCGACTTGTCGTAGTCCAGTCACCCCCTCTTCATGTCGGGTTCACCATCTACCGCCCCTACCAACCACCGCAGCCCAATCACCCCCTCTCCCGACCACCGAAGCTCTACTCCTCCTCTTCAGCTCCTTGATTGTCGATCTCAGGCTCGACCCCATCCGCTTCTCTCCGATCCCTTGCTCAACCTCCGAGTTTCGTCATCCTTTGTGGTACTTGTCCCCGCACAGCTCCACGAGCGCCTCCCTTCCTTCGTTGCTCCCATAGAACACCCGCTGCAGCAGGTCCAAGAAGAGGGAGCAGTTCCAAGAAGAGGGAGCAGATGGGGAAGGACGGCTAGGGTTTCGATGGACAGGGGGCTCGGGTTGGCAGCGCCTCGAAGGAAGAAGAGGTAGGGAATGGCGGCGGTTCTGATACCATGAAAAGAGTTGGGTTTTTAGGGTTAGTTTTCATTGATAGAATAATATGGCTTATATAGCCTTACACCCACATTTGCATAAAAACCCTCTCATATCCATCAATTATATTATCTTTTCAACAAACTAATCTGCAGATTCTGCTTGCTCTTATAAATATAACGATGGTTACTAAAATGTTGTATTTAATGCTTATTTTTCCTCAGAATCCATGTGCGGTTTAGGCTTCTGCAACCATATATCATGTTCTATTAGTTTTTTCCCACTTATCGTAACGTGTATCCATGTACGTTTTCGAAGTGAATAAAATTATCTGTGTATATCCCTCTGGAGGTGACTTAAAAACCATTTCATAGTCAGTTTATAACTAGAATCATATGGACAATGTAAATATTGCTGGTAAATCATTTCGTTTTTTCCATTGGTAATTCATATATTCTTTAACAGTCTGGACAATATTTGCAGTACTTGAAATTTGATGTACAGCTTTGGTTTCCAGCCCTTCAGTGGAATGATCCTTGTTGATTAACGGTTTCAGGCTTTTTAGATTCTCATAAAAACATCATATGTTGGGTTAGGAAGTAGATCATACTGATTGAAGTACTAATGTAAGAAAGTGTTGGGAGATTGTCAAAAGGGTTGCTAGTGTCCATTAAAAAGAAAATAACCCATGTAGTACAAATAGATTCCATACACAAAAGAATCCAATAAAGAGGCTTAAGCTATTAAAAGATACAGCAACTTTTCTGAAGGAAACATATACCTGAACACCAATAACTTTCCACCAACAATAAATTTCTTCACTAAGAAACAACTCAGAAGGCCTTATTAATGCGATAATTGCTCAACTTAGATGAAAAAGAGAAATAAGCCAGAACATAATATCATTTTAAGATAAACCAGTTACAGTTTTTTTTTTTAAATTATGAGAAGTGCCTTCTAGCACAATTTTATGCATATAATTATCAGATTCAATAGGGGGAACCAATTTCTTAATCTGGGTTTAGTTTTTTAGACTCCAACTTAGATATGCATCAGGTTTGAGAATGTCCACAGATCAAGGGCTAAATTTAAAACCTCTGTGTTTGAAAGGAAAAGTTTAAATTATGTTATTATTATTATGGTTATGTTACCAGTATGAATGTTATTGTTAATAGTGAAGGAACCTTGAACCTTAATATACTCGATCGGTCTTTTCAAAAGTTCAGATTTGTATTGCTAATAGTGAAGGAACCTAGACCAACCATATCCTAGACAGTGATCTGAGCTTTTGAAAAGAGAGACTTAATCCAGAATAATCATAAATAATTTGGACCAATCATCTCCTTCACATAAGTCAAATTTGATAATGAGGGAATGTACCAAAGCTAATCATATTAGCATCTAATTTGGAACTACGAAAGGGAAAGAACATGGATTAGGTAACTCATTTTTGGGTTTGTAAAATATCTTAATATCCCCTTGATCCAAGGGTAATTAGGGTTAGATTAGAGTGTTAAGTGTGGTTTGAAACAAGTTGAGTATAATTTTTCCTGAAAGTTTTCTGTTTGTCGGGTTTGTTGTCTTAATATCTTTTTGATCCCCCTTTTTCCTTAAATAAAGACAGAATAACATCAACGATAAATAGTTTGTTAGACAATACTCGACACAGTTACCACAAAATATACAAACTCCAAAATCAATACTATAATTAAGCAATTGTTTCTTTTTAATATCTTTTTCAAATCTCCAATCAATGTCAAATGGGCATCAAATATTGCAGATAATGGCCGCAGACAGGGTAATAAAGTGAACATATTACCTGTCTGGCTTCTTTGCTATTGTTTAGTACCCGGTTCAGGGTAATAAAGTTAACATATTACCTGAGGCTGGCTTTTGAATCATTTTGGTTGTATCTTTATAGAAAATAAGTTAACATATTACCTGAGGTTGGCTTTTGAATAATTTTGGTTGTATCTTTATATAAATTTTCTTTTTCTCCTGCGCATCTATGTATGATTCTCTTTCTTCAGGCCGTTGTCTACAAAGTTGGTATAATGGAGAGATAAGTTTTAACATCACCTGCAGAATTGTTTCACTTTGCCTGCATCCCATGATTTGTTCTTGTGGTGTTACGAATTTTTTCCTTAGTCCTCAGAAAGGTAATTTCTTTTGTCCTCTATTTTTTATTCTCTTAATCTCAAATTTTATGAACTTACCACTGGGATTTGCCTCACAATTAATACCACCACGGAAACAAACATATTATCAGCACGAATTTGCTAGCTTAGATTACTCCTAAGAACCTATCTTAATGTAATAAACATGGGAATTACAAGTTAGATAAAGATAAATAAATAAATAAATCTCTTGCACTCAGTATTACTTACAGAATTATGGTCATCAGGCTCCTGAGCTAAAACACACAAAACATAGAAAGCAAACACACAAACCTGTCATCTCAATACTATTCAGTTTCTGCGCCTCTCAAAGAAAATGTCATATAATGGATAAGATATTTGATAATTGCACAAGAATCCAAAAATAATTGATATCTGGAACTTAAAATTGCTATAAACTATAAACAAAAATACTAGTAGGAACAAGAAAAGCACAATCATGCATAAAATCAGTCCCTCTAGAGACTACAGAAGGCAGTGCACAAAGGAAATCCTCAGAAAGATATATACAGAAAGATATATACTGCTTTCAGAACTCAAGCAATACATCAATTGAAGAAATAGAATCTTCAAAGCTTCAAAAGAAAACAGATGAAAGTTTTCACATGCTGCAATTAGAACTAACAATCTCAAGAAAGTTCCAACTCACAAAGCTATTCAAATAGCATAGAGAAACTACAAATAATCAGAAGAAACAACCTATAGTGCCATCAGGCCATATAATAAGCAAGTAAGCAACACCATGAAAGAAATAACATAATGTTTAATGTGATCTAATTACTAGAATCAAGAAATGGATAGTCTGTGTATCCAACTACAGGATCTTCAGTGTAGAAGGTATTTCTATTGTACCTGTTGAGAGGGGCATTCAACTCTAATCTTCGAGGAAGGTCGGGATTAGCCAAAAACCAGCGACCATAAGCAACAAGATCTGCATAACCACTGGAGATCACCTTATTGCCTTCTTCTCTATCATAGCCACCAGCGACCATGAACGTCCCTTTAAAAGCTTTCCTCATGGGAAGAAGAGAGTGAGGAGTCTCCACCTTTTCTCCAACTTTAATCATCCTAGGCTCCACCATGTGGCAGTAACAGAGACCAAATTTGTTCAAAGAGTTGGCCATGTGAAGACCGAGGGCTTCTGGGTTTGAGTCTCCAGACTCACTGTAGTTTGCATATGGAGAGAGCCTTAATCCAACCCTATCAGCTCCAATTTCATTGACAACCGCTTCGACTACTTCTAATGCAAAGCGACAACGATTCTGCAGGGTTCCACCATATTTGTCTGTCCGAACATTGACATGGTCCTTTAGGAATTGGTCGATCAAGTACCCATGAGCACCATGGATCTCAACTCCATCAAAGCCTAGAAACCATAGGAAATAGCAGAAGGAACAAAATAAAAATTATTAATTCAACATTTACGCTAATGGCACATTAATGTATAGTTTATTTATTGAAGAACAAGTAATCCATCAAATCTATAAACTAAATACCCCATAAAATTATGTGTGTTTGATTTGTATTTGCATATGAAAGAGCCTACGACAATCCAAAAACAAGTAACATTTGCTAAGCGAAAAACATAAGATGAACAAATACTTAACATTTGCGGGTATTGGACATGTGATTCTCATATCTAACGATGCCTGAGCCACCAACTTTCAGCTAGGGAAAGTATCCTCTATACCCCGGCAAAAACCAAAAAGTTGCCAGAGGAAACTGTATTTGTCCTAAAATGATGGTTGGACAAAGGGAGATATTTTTACTTGGAATAATAACCCTATGAATCTATTATATCTCAGGTTGAATTCAGGTCAAATGTGATGTGTGGAAAAGAACAAAAATATGAAGGAAGCAAGGATGGCCAGCCATATCGAGAAGAACTATCTGATACTGACGTCCTGGACATTATCCCTGCTTCTAAATTTGATTTTGGGAAGGAATTGGAATGATATACCAGGCCCCTGCTCAGTTTGACCCTATCCTTTTATTTATTTAATTTTTTCTGCATAGCTTCAATTTCTTGATGATAGAATAGTCATTTTTTAACTAAGAATAGAACCTTAAAGTAGAATTGGAAAACAAAGATATGAACAGAATTCTCAGGTGGCTCATGATTCCCATTTACAACAAGATAGTAGAATTATTCCAGTCATTAAAACAGCAGGTCACATTCTCAGGAGTGACCTTTGTGTTAGAAGCTGATTTAGCTTGGTGAAGAGCTCATGGAACTAGAAACACTATTACTGTTGATCAATGTTAAAAATACACACTACATAACTCGTTATTTTGCGGTATGTAACATAGCAAACCTCAAATACAACATATCATTTGAAATACTGTACACACTTCATAATGCTATGCTATTACAATATAGCATACGCTATTTCAATATAATGTATGTATTTCACTATAACACACATTATTTCAATACAACATAGCATTTCGAAATAGTGCACATGCTTCTTAATTCTACGATGTTATAATATAGCATATAGATATACTATTTCAATATAACATGCACTATTTCAATGTAATATTCGCTATTCAATGTAATATTCGCTATTCTAATATAATATCAGAGACTTGAAAGGGTTTTCTTTGTTTACAATTGAAAGTATTTGTTTTTTTTAATTGTTTGTTAAGCTTCTTTCATTATCGTGATTGATATTTGGTGACATCATTTTGGTTGTGATTGTCAACTTATGGTTTGTAAAGCATTAAGTAAACACGAAATTATTAGAGAGATAAGTAAATTTTGCGACAATATACTTGAATTTTTCTCATGGTACTTGTTAGTAAACTAGTAGTCTGTACTAAATGTCAGATTTTTTTCAATTAAAAATTAATTTTATATTTTGGAATAATATTCCTATTTATAAAATTATTATGCATAGTTCATATTTAAAAACTAAAAATAGCAAAACATGTAACCGACACTATGCGTTATACTACATGCACTGTGCTATTGAGAAACCGAGCTTTACGCTATCATTATCTTCAATGTCAGTCTTATCACACCCCGGACCTGCAAGCCCGTTTTTGCGACGTAAGCCTTAAAACCCAATGAGCACAAGATGTTGGTCGATCCAAACCACTACCAAAATGACTAATCACTGCTAGACTTGAACCAGATGACTCGTCTTAAAAACACATTTGTATTTTCTTGAATTCCTAGTGTGGGACTAAATGGGGTATCACAATCGTCCCACCTCAAGTACATGATGCCCTTGTCATGGCGTGACAATAGTCTATTTTAGGATCACCAGCACATAATGTGGATTCTAGAGGTGGCTCCTACAGGTTCTCTTGGTGGCTCTCACCGCGCTCACATGATGTAGCACCTAGTCTCGCATAACACTTAGTAATATTTCGATTGGCTAACTACGCCTAATACCATTTGTCACACCATGAGCCTTCGAGCTTGTTGGCATGTCGTACCCCAAGGACCACTGAATACAACATATTGTTTGGCTCAAACTATAGTAAAAAATGACTAGTCTTTGTTGAACTTGACTCCCTTGACCTATCTTATAGACTCATTTCCAGATTTCATGAATTCCCATGTAGGACTAAATGGGATATCACAGTTATTGACTTTCCACGTAGAAAATTGAAGGCCAACTCAAACTAGAGGGTGTGCAGAAAGACTCTTACCTGCTTCAATGGCATTTCTTGCAGCAACTCTAAAATCATCAACTATCTGAGGTATCTCTTTTGTTGTTAAACAATGTGGAGGCGAGAACAGTGCAACATCCACACCATTGGATCTCATCTGAGGTGCCAGAGGCTTATCCGTACTTGAGATTGGAGCTTGGACATTTGGCTGAAATTCTACATGAAACAATAAAACTTGTCAAAGAGCTTTAACTCATGCATTGACCTGAAGAATATCTTGGTTGTGTAAAATTCTTCCACATGGATTTGCATATTTCCCAGTTACTTTCCATGTTTGACTAAATGCAAGAGACATACTTCAACATTGCAATGCATCGTTATCAACTACTAGCAGTTTTCACATTACAGTACTATATACAGATATCCAAGAACGTGATTTATCCTTGTCCCATGAAATAACTTAGTTCTAATGAATCCAACAAATTATAAATGACGATGTTACACAGTTCAAAGAGAAGTTACCACAATTAGAAACTCTTCCCGCATGCCAAATCTGGCAAAAGAAAACGCCCCCCTTCTCATGAACTGTCCACAATAGGTTTCCACGCTTCCACTTGCTCTTTTGTCCAAACACCAGGGGTATTGGGGTACCTGTTAGTCACTACAAATTCGCAAGTTAACTCAATACTGTAGCGATTGGTAACTGGTTCAATAATTTTGTTAACTAGAAAGTATGAGATGTTCAGTGAATTAAAAGATGGTTTTTTATGATATTGGTCCCCCATAAGATACATAATTTGAAATAAGTCAATCATATGTTGATATTTTCATATAAGTCCCTCAAGTCTTTTCGTTGTACTAAATAGGTCCTCTTCTTAAGCTCTGTGGTTTTAAATTTAATCTATAGTGACCCAACAGCCGTTTGTTATTCCTAATGTGCCCTTGGTTGCTGTCGTTATGGGCCACTGCCGCCCACAGACAGCCACCGCCGCCTGCCCCATTGTCACTTTCAGTCAGTGTCGCGCCGTCCGCTGCTGCTCATGTTAGAGAGGGAGAACTTGATCAGGGTTATTGGTTTGTTAGCTAGACCCAAGTTAGAGTTTAACATAAAATACTAATTTCGACCTATTTGCTCTAACTTGAAGGATTTCGGGAATTTATATTGTAATATCAGACCTGCTTCAAATTACCTATCTTCTGGAGACCGATATCTCAAAAAAAGGGAAACTATTCAGTGTTTTAGTGTTTCACAAAACATACCCGTGAGCAGTGTTTGAAATCCCAGTGGCTTCGGCTATCAATAGTCCACCTTCAGAGGCTCTCTGGGAGTGATATAAGATGGCATGTGGTTGTGGGATGTTGTCAAATGACCTCTGCCGTGTCAGTGGCGCATGAACTACCCTGTAGCATTGAGTGCCAAACCATCTTAGATCCGAGAACATCAATAACATGGCATCATTCTATTGTTATGAGAGTTGCGATGAGTTTTTTACGCTGATACTCGGGTTGTCATGTGGTCTTCTTGTTTGATGCCTTCCTTTCTTTGTATCGAAATCGAAATTTAAAAGTAAACACAAATCTCATATGGAAAAACATGAATCCAGCCATTAAGAACGGCTATTTCCAACTTCATTTTGGCATTTCATCAGTCATCTTAAAAGCACGGATGGGTTTTAACATAAAATCTGAAAAGAAACAGAAATCAATGCTACCCTAAGAAATTTGTATCAATGCTACAAATTGGGTTTTTTGTTTCACGGCTTAACTGATCAATTCTGTCTGCATTTACTCAGTTCATAAAATAAAATGATGTCTACAAGATTCCTACAAAAACTGCAACAATATGGCAACTTTCGAATCGTAAGAGTAGATTTATTACCTGTGAGAGAGTAGGAATCTGCCCATTTTGTAGGGAGTCATGAGAGGAATTGGTTCCATTTTTTTTTTCTCGATTAATTTACAGAAAAAGAGGAAAAATTGGAAAGAGAAGAGTTTACAGTTTAGCTTGAGCACAGCATTGACCTCTGTTGTTTTTTTTGGAGGGGTGAGATAGGATCCAATCCAATGTGTGAGGATTAGTTCCCCTAAACTGGGATAATTACTGGGGTATTATTCTTAGTGAGATAATGAGGGATATTTTTGTGAAAGTGGGGTATCTTCGATAGGATAATATGATAAATATATATTTATTATTTTTTTCATGCTCACACGAATACACGATGCCCTAATTTATATATTTTTATAGCTTATTACCGTTAGTGAATAATTTTCCAGTATAATTATAATCGATCTTGCAAATGACTATTATTATAAGAATGCTGAATTTTTCAATTACTTCTTAGACAACGAAGGGAGAAGGAAAAGAAGGATAATTTTTTTGGTTTATTTATTATCATATTATCAGCTTGGTATTAGTAATTAAATCTAAATTTCACAAAACCTTGGATAACTTTGGGATGAATTGCACAAAACTCCGCTGGATATTGCAAATTAGAGAAAATCTTTCTAAACTAGTCTCATTTTGCTATCATGGCTAACACCGTTAAGTTTTAATGGCTTATGTGCACTCACTAGATGAAAACAGACAAATTTGCTCTTTTACCCAAATAAAAATTTCTCAAAGCCATTTTAGAGGGTATTGTTGTCATTTTGGCTAACCATTAACATGGCTCGCGGAGAACTTTTTCGTGGTTTAGATGAATTTTGTGAAACTTCCCAAAGTACAGGGGGCTTGTGTGCAACTCACCCAAAATCATGGGGCTTTTGTAAAATTTACCCTCGGTGTACTCTATTCTGAACAACCATCTTGCGGAATCTTGAACATTTTTCTCTAGTTAATCACACAAACTTAATATTTGAATAAAGGTAGTGTGTTTGAAAAAAAAAGAGTGGGCCCCACCATCACTGAAAGTAGCGGAAGGTTTTGAATTGAGGAAGAGCGCACAGTAAAAAGTTATTATAAAATTAGGGATAATATTTTCCTAGCTGCTATAAATATGCCCAAAACTCTTCAGGAAAAATCCATCCCAAAAACAACTCTACATATAGAAGAGTGTGAGAAAAAAAACAGGGAGTTTCTCCTTGTAAAAGAAAGATTGTAACTCCAAAGTTTTTTCTCATAGTGGATTCTTCTATCATTACACATGGTTTTTACTCCAAATTCATTTAGGGGATTTTCCACGTAAATCTGTGTGTTCTTTTTATCTCTACTATTTGCTGAGACTTTGCTCTATTGGGCCCCGGGTTTGTCCAAACAAGTGGTATCAGAGCATGGTTTAGGTGCATGTATCTACTTATCGTATGCTCTGTGGCTGCCACCAAAGGTGGATCCTCGATCCACATCAGAAAATAAGTTAGATTATCATTTTACTCGAAGGTGACGGACACTATTCACGAGTATGGTACTGTTCATAAATATAATACTATTCACAAGTACAGTACTATTCACGGATACAATTACTGTTCGTAAATATAGTTATTGTTTACGTGAAATAGTCAGAAGTTACTATTCGTGATAGAAGTAATGGCGGCGAAGTTCGAGATCGAGAAATTCAACGGAAGTAATTCCTTACTGTAGAAGTTGAAGATAAAGGCTATCTTGAGAAAAGATAATTGCCTAGCGGTCATCGGTGCAAAGATAGATAATATCATAGATGATAAAAAGTAGAACGAGATGGACGGGAATGCTATTGCAAATCTCCATCTGGTATTAGCAGATGGCGTGCTGTCAAGCATAGAGGAGAAGAAGACAATAAAGAAGATCTGGGGCACTCTAACAAAACTATATGAGACAAAATCCCTACACAATAAAATCTTCTTAAAATGAGACTTTACACTCTGAGGATGACGGAATTTACATCGATGACCGACCACATCAACACCCTAAACACACTGTTCTCCTAACTCACAACGTTGGGGCATACAATCGGTGTGAATGAACGTGTAACAGTTCTACTTCAGAGTCTACCTGACTTATATGATCAGCTCATCATCAACCTAACAAACAATGTCCTCATAGACAATCTAGTCTTTGACAACGTTGCAGCCGTTGTTTTGGAAGAAGAAAACCGGTGCAAGAACAAGGAAGATTGACAGACTAGTTCACAACAAGTGGAGGCCTTATCGGTAACGAGAGAAAAATCAACGGAACGTGGCTCCAGTGGGAATCATATTCATGGTAGATTAAAATTAAAAAGTAAGAAGAATATCAAATGCTACAAGTGTGGCAAAAGGGGGCATGTAAAATCGGAGTGTTGGCACAATAAGAAGAGTGGTGATAAAAAGTCTTCAGAGCCATCAACATCTCAAGGATGCATTGTCAGCATGTCAGATGATAGTAAAATTTTATACAACGAATCAACCACTATTAATGAAGGCAAAAAGATGTTTGCTGATGTAGGTATTCAAAAATGCCTAAATTCAAAATATGAGGAGGGTCGTCAAGAAAACGGACCTCGTCTCAATCAAAGACGAGGCTCGTTGCTCAGCAAAGATCCACCTCCCAAACGGAACTCGCCACGCAGCGAAGCTCAACAACAAAAGTGAAGCTCGTCATTGGAAACGAGGTTCGACGTTCATCTTTGGAAGATGAGGTTCGTCAGTGAAGACAAAGCTCATCGTCAGACTTGAAGCTCGTTAGTGCAGACGAAGTTCGTCTAAGGGAAATCCACCATATTTGCTACACAGTTGAACTCAACTATCAAAGACGAAGTTCGTTAGTGAAGACGAAGTCAGTGAAGACAAAATTCGTCAGAAGAAGCTCGCTTACTGCAAAGTTTGCATTATAAGACGAACCTCGCTACGTATCGAAGCTCGTCCAATTTGACGAACTCCGTGTCAATCAAAGACGAGGATCGTCGTCCACATGAGATTTAGTTGCAACGGCTTCGAAGACTTAGTCAGCCACGTGAGCTAATCTTTAGGAGCACGTTACGACATGTGCTGAATATGGACTAATTATTTGTGATACAGGCTTATGCATGCTACTGTTTCTCACTATGGACCTCTTGGTCCTGTACTACATAAACCATCACATTTGTGAAGATATGACATCCATTAATTCTTCCATTTAGCACCCTGTAGAGATTATGCTACTATGTAAACCTCTTGGTCCTCTACTATATAAACCTATGTACTTTGTGGGTCACAATCCCTCTTTTTACTTTTTCTCCCTTTCTCTTTCATTTGAGAGGATGGCTCTCTTGGTTTCGTTTGGTTGTCTAGGTTCTCTAGTTTATTATCTGACGAAGTCTTTATTATTAGATTGTGTAGCCTCTTCATTTTGTTTTTGTGATTTGCTTTTGGTGTGTGGGATGGGATCAAAAAATATCATTACGAGCTTCATACAAAGTAGCGCGTACTCTTTCGGTGAGCTTGTGGAACATCCATATTGATGTTCCGAAGTTTTCTTTAGATATTTTACTTCTTTAGGAGGTAAATTTAGCGAGCAAGTATTGTTTTAAGAAAATTGAATATCACTTCTCGCCAAAGTTTTTTTTTTTTGGTTTGCTATGTTTGTAGTATTTTCATTATTTTTACCCGTCAAGCCCCCTTTTTTTTAATAAAGAAAGAGTGTCAAATAATAGGGTCTCCAATTCTAAATAGAGAATGGAGGACTTTCATGTTTAGTTGTATAAGGGTGTTTGGTTCACTCATTTTATGAAAAAAGAATAGGATTTGGAGCTGACAGGGGCAAAATCGTAAATAAAGGATTCTTTATCAATCCTAACCTTAAGTTTGATTCTCAACAAATTTATAGATTTTGAAATCTATAAAGATGAAAAATTATGGTGATTTTATCGAAACCCAAATCCTAATAATTTGGGAGGATTTGGGGTAAAAAGCTGACACACCCGTACTATTCTCCCTCTTTTTTTTTCGAATTTCGTTTCTTCACAAACCATATATTATTATGAGACCGAATCCTATTCTCATTCCAAACCAAACTAAAGATTATGAATTGGAGGGTTTCTATAAAGTTGGATTCCATATTTTCATGTTATGAAACAAACATAGAAAGAAAAAAAGGATTCCATGAATATATAAACTTGTCTTAAAATTTTTATGGAATAGGTAGGAATCCGGGGAATCCATAAAAAAACCGGATTCCTAATGCTATTCTTGCCCACTAGCGAACCAAACACCCCCTAAGCTTCTATTCCTTGTCTAGAAAGTGAGGAGAAAAAGCAGATCCAGAGTAATCGAGATTATCAGCTGTTATTAAGGTAAACTCCCAAGTTTGATTTGCAATGGTAAATTTTTTATTTTACATGCATTATTGATCTTTATCATGGTTTTTGTAGGAATTTAGGTCAATGCCGCATCAAGTTTTCCAGATTATAGTACCAGAGACAAGGCAATGAAGGTAAATAATAATAATAATAATTGTTTTTAGTACTCAGTTTCAGCTTAAGGCTTTGCTACATGTATCTGAGACTGACTTTTGAGTCATTTTATGTTGATTATATCTTTAAATCAATTTATCTTTTTCTCCTACTGTATTATTTTCTTTTGCTTTAGACTGTTGTTTACAAAAGTGGGCTTAATAGTGGGAGAAATAAAAAATTTCACATCACAGTAAATTTTGTTAGGACTTCTCGCGCTGTCGCGCACCTTAATGAAATCATAGAGTAGGAAGAAATTTTTGCAATCCTATCATGACGGGAGTTATAGCAAACTTATTCCTTATTTAGATTGTCTGTGGGGTGTTCCGTTGTATCCATGATATACCAGTTCTGCAGTTTATTGGAATTTCTTGCTTCATAGCATCTCAATATCATATGGTATGCATACCACACATGGTCTTGCAGAAGATGACAATGTTTGATATTATTCACTAGTTGATTGGATCTGTGAAACATTCATCAACCAAAAACACACAACCAAGGTAGATATTCATGTCAGCCTTACCCCTACAAGTGAGTCTTGGAATTAGCAAACCAGTTCATACGGTGATCTTAGTCACACTATCAAACACCCAGATGTCACACGTGAAATAACTAAACCACAACTTGGAAAAAAACATAGGTTTTTCATCCCTTTAGCATTCAACATAACTAGACATGATCTTTCTTAAGTAGTCCGACAATACAAAAGAGATCTAGCATAAAATCCACATGAGAAGGTCCCGGATTCAGCACAAGCCTTCATTTAAAAGATAACATGCCACAGATACAATATAACCAGATTGTCCAATAAGCCAAAATAAGATATCAACATGAACCTACTAAAAGAAACCATAACTCAGAATCCATTTTCTCGTCCTTCACAGTCTCCTCCTTTTTGTCTCCCCTCGGTCCCTACTTCTGGACTCACAAATTTTGCCTGGGTCTTCAACTGCACAATCTGAGTCACTTGGTCCATGCTGCAAAATATGATTTAACATGCATCAATAAGATTGCAGAAATAGAAATTAAGCATTTAACCTATCACATATTCACCACAATTCAAACATCACTTAAAGAAACATTGGTTACAACTCAAGTATGGGTCCATAACTAGTATTTTTCCATGCTATAAGAGCTTTTCCATGCTATAAGAACTTAAATGAAAATTATTTGACTTTCCCCAGCTAAAAAAAAATCAAAATAAATTAAACCTTTGACTAACATAACAAGACTTAGAGTATAACAAATCTTGGCAAATAGCATTTTGTTCAGAACTCTGCAGTCAGAAAAATGACAACAAAAATTAAAGACACAATCAATCTTCATAAGCATATCTCCATAACAAACCTACCCAAATAAATCAGCAAAAAAGGAAAATAAATTGCTATAGGAAACCTTTAAAAAACGAATCCATCAGAGAAAAAGGCAACGTTGTTGAGTCAAAGGCAGAATATCTAATGCAATAACAACACAAATATAACAAATTTAACAAAAATAAATGGGTAACCTTTCAGAGAAAGATACTATAGAGAGAAAGAGAATCGAGTGGCTGGATTTTCGAAGATTGTGGCCTCATTGAAGTTCGGCCACCAGCGCCTTTGAAGTTTGTTGATGTCAGCATTGTCTCTTGAGGCTGTTAGGGTCTTAGGAGGTTGTGGCCAAGACTAAGGGTGAGCAAAGTTTGGCTTAAACCGAATAAACAAACGGACCGAACTTATTTGCACAAGATAAAATACTTCAAACTAAAATCCATGTCTATTCCTGTTGATTGGGGAAAAAAATCCACGCCAATGCCTAATCCTTATGCAGATGTTATTATGGTAGTTTATCTCATAAATAAATTGAGGTCATCTTTTTTTATCAATGATTCAACATGAATTAGGCTTCCAAGTCAACTAATTAATATATCAACTAATTAAGATGATATAATAAAAACCACGAGGAACGTGCATCACTTTTATAACTAGCTACAAATGTCTTCCAAGTAACAACTAATCCGCTAGCTTTGCACGAAAAACTCTCGATCGCAAGGGAAAAGACAGAGCATAAAATCTTGTACAAAAGGGATGGGTTTGATCATACCTCTTTGGACGCTGGTGGATTAATAATAGTCGGTTTATTCTTCTTCCTAAAGATACGAACCTCGTCTTTCTGCTTTCCGCAACGAGCCTTCACCATGGCTTCATATTCATCGACGTGGCCGGTGTCGGCATCTTCGGCCTCTAAAGTTATGTAAAAGTTGGCGGGGCAAGCAGGCTGCAAATTACACTTGATGACCTCTTTAAGCCGGAGTTGATTGCCACCCTGTGAGAATAGTAATAAGTTTGTAATGACGATGTTCTTTAGCGGAGGAAGAAGAAGAAGAAGCAGACCTCTTTCTTTCTCTTCTCGTTTTGGTCCTCCATGGCAATCTCGGCGTATTCACGAATATCCTCAGCGGGCCAACCGCTGTCAGCCGGTTGGATGATACCGATAGCGAAAACATTGGGTAACAGAGGAACATCAAATCCCTAGGGGGGGGTGGGGATGATTAACAAAGATGAAGAATGATAAATTAAAATAATTAAAACACAAATAATTAACGAATTATTTTAGGGTTAGCGGCCGGGGGGGCTTAATTACATCGCTGCGATCAACAGCTTCCTCGTATATGGCCCACTCTTGGTCGGTCATCTCGTGGAGACCGTCCCCGAAAATATCGTCAAGATCTTTCTTCGACTCCTCTGACCGATCACCATCCCCGTAAGAATCGTCATCATCTTCCTCCGACTCCTCTGACGTCCACTCCTCTGACGTCGACTCCGGCTTCTTCGCCGGAGACTCGGGCACTTCACCCGTCGCCCCCGCCGTCAACATCCTCTAACCAAACCCTAACAACCCCAATTCGATCTCTCCCCCTCCCCCTCCCCCTCCCCTGTCAACCCCATCACAGTCGTTGCTTTAATTTTGCTTTTATAAACAATCAATCCTACTGTGTTTTGGGCAGCCTTTACATATTAGTCCCTCGAAGTTGCGAAAATTGCATAATAAACTTCTAAACTTTCCTGGAAAGTTCTTCAAATTCAAAAGGTCATAACCAAAATGCCCCCCGTCGTTTGTTTTGGACAAAATGGAGACTTTTGAGGGAAAACATAAGTGCGGTCCGTCAGGGCATGGGTCGGACCGGTTCAGGCTCGTGACCGGCCCGCCGGGTTCAAAAGTGTCTTAACCAACTTTTTTCTATTTCTTTTACCTTCTTAATTATATGAAATTTGTACTTATAATTATAATTTATTTTAATTTATTTTTTAGTAATTTAAACTTGTATTGAATTATTTTTAAACTTGTATTAAACTTTTTAGTCCTTCCAAGTAGACAACAATGACATTAAATATCGCTTCTTTGTTTCTCGATGGACCAAAAGGCCAACTGAATCAAAGACCTATAACCTTTTGGCTTTGTTGGCAGCTAGCTGCAGACCTAAACGGTTAAAAGAGTCGTTAGACTAACCAAATAATATATCATGGGCCGAGGCTAGTCGGGCGTGGGTCGGGCCTACTTTTCTAATCCCGAGTTTGGGGCTAGACCCGACCCAATCCGTGACCCGAGCATATAATGGGCTGACCCACGCCCAACCCTAAGCACCTATCTGAGTCATTTAGGGACAATCTCTGACCCTTATTAGTATTTGAGAGATTATTGAGCAATTTTAGAGATTTAATATCTTAAAAAAACTTTATTTGAAATACAGAAGAATAGGCTATTCTCGGTTTTTTAATTGTGTTGACCAAGAGAAGTTGAAGCTGCATAGATTATTTGCATTGTCCCTACTATCACAAACCAGGGAGAAAATATAGAGTGGGCGTACGGTAATAATTCCGTATTGAACCGAATCAATCCATATGTGTAGGCATTAAAAAATGCCAAAATTCAAAAGGTGAAAAGAAGGGTCAGAGAAACAAACCCCTTTTCAATAAGAAACGAGGTTTGTTGTTTAGAAAAGATCAACCTCGAGAACGAGAGTCGCCATGCAGCAGAACTCAACATTGAAAGATAAAATTCATTATTGAATGAAACGGATCTACGAGACTCGGAGCTCGTCATTGGATACGAGGTTCGAGGTTCGCAAGTGGATATGAAATTCGGAGCTCGTCATTGGATACGAGGTTCGAGGTTCACTAGTGGATACAGGGTTCGAAGCTCGTTGTTGAACACGAGTTGAACTTTAGCTGTCAAAGATGAAGCTCGTCATTGGATACGAGGTTCGAAGCTCGTCATTGGATATGAGGTTCGAAGTTCATCATTGGAGGTGAAGTTCGTCAATAAAAACAAAGCTTGTCATCGGATTTAAAGCTCGTCAGTGAAGACGAAGCTCACAAGGTTCGCCACGTAACAAGACTCGACATCAAAGACGAGGCTCGCCACGCAACGAGGCTCGACATCAAGGACGAGATTCGCCAACGTAGTGAAGTTCGTTACCCACATTAAATCAGGCTGTAACGGCCACGAAGACCCAGTCAGCCACGTGGGCTAGATTCAATGAGTCAGTTACGCCACGACTTCATAATTTCAGTGCATCAGTTACGCCCATGACTCCACTATTATAGCACGTCGGTTACGTGCTCAAAAACCTATAAATAGCCATTGATGGCTACAAAAAGGGGGGATTTTTTTGATTGGAGATTTTCAAGCTTGGACTTAGAGAATCATCAGAGATCAAAGTTTCTACACGTTGATCCGGAATACGAACCTCGATTCTAGCCGGTTAACAAAGGTCAGAAGCTCTTGCGATCTTGATCTGATCGTTAACGGGAGGCAATCTCGACTTAAGCATCGGGGAAAGCATCATTTCGCCACCTAGAACCCATCTTAAACAAAAGAGAAGCTGAATTAATCTTCTCTTCCTCTGTAATCGAGAGAGTGTGTGAGTGATTGTAAGGGTTTCGTACCAAGTGATCGAACCCATTTCTTAAAACAAGAAAATCAATAACAACATTAATTTTTTGACCCTACAATATGCTCCCATTTTTAATAAGATTCTAGGTAGAAGCATACATGTACTGCAATGTGCTTCTCCATGGGTATCTGGTAGCCATGTATGTAGGGGTATAATCGGAAATTTGATAGCATAAATAATAAGGAAGCCCAAATAGAATATTATTTCCAATGCCACAGAATATGACTGATAAGCTAATCTTTCAAAATCCAATGTTGGTTCATTGGAACCATATAAACCCACACCTAGAACCCCTATTAAGAGAAAAATGGAACCCCCGTAGTGTACAAAATAAACTTTATAACCGAGTAAAAACATCCCCCCCCCCACATGGATAAAAGTAAGTAAACACTCCCACATAAGGAAAAGAAGTAAAAGGTCTCGAGAAGAAAATAATCATATTTGACCACTGTACATTGCTAAGGAAATAGAATAATCATGAATTTCGAGTAACATGTCAAGCTGCTAAAGTAGCTAAAGTAGTGATAAATCCTATCAATAAAATGGATCCCATGGAAAGTCCATCGATCCCCCGTCTTCAATGAAAATCAAATATATTTATCCATTTAAAATCCTTCTCCAATTGAATTAATGGATCGTCCAATTGGAAATGATAACAGAACACATAGGTTGTTAGAAGGAGTTCTAATAAGCATATATAAATATAGTATACCACCTAAATACTTTATTTCCCTTATGAGGGAGAAAGAAAATTGAACAACCTGTGAATATTAGCAAAACTACAAGTAGCATTAACCAAGGGAAATAACTCGTGATAAAGACAAGATGCGTTTTGACTAAAAAAACTCGTGCTCGGAATAATATATTTTATCGAGTACAGGCTTTTGTCGGTAAAAAGGAAGTAAATGATTCAAGTGGAGTTTTTTATAACGTATTAATAAGATAGACCCATGCTGCGGGTTGTTTCATGTCATAAATAAACACAGACACTCAAAAAATAAATGATAAGTAACTTTGACAGTCATTTAAGGCTAAAGTTTTGATGATTTAATATTTGGAGGATATTAGAGACATCTACATTTGGGCAGAGCCATGTTTGCCACAACCACCTGCAACATTATGAACACTTCCTGTAAATCCAAAAACTGAGACTAAACATGAGAACAAAGTATATGATGTGTTCTCTTAATCTTTTTCTTGTGGAGTATATCTAAATTCAACGTCTGATAAAAGAAAACATCGTAGTTGTAGGCGTATAAAATTGCCTATAGGTCCCACAATATAGCTCGATGACGTCAATTCGACAAACGGACCATCGGGCGACGTATCCAAGCACGACCGTTATCCCGCCAACGCCGAAGCCAAGCCATACGCAACGGAGCAGGTTAACGAGGCGACGAAGCCAATAAATCGCACCCAAGCAGTGGAATGCATCCACTCGCACGCGAAATCGAACCAACGTTTCGGGGAATCACCGAGTCATCTAAACAAGAGCGAACTCGGTGATATAACGATCGAATCAAGATCGGTTTCGGACTCGAACTCAGAAGTGGGTTTACTGCCAAATCAGGAATCGGATCAAAACGAATCGAATCCGAACAAGTCAACCACACAACCGAATCGAAGTCCAAATCAACAACGAATCGGAACCGGAAACACCGGAAAACCCAAAACGACGAAACGAACCAACACCCGGGGACTCGGCCGAAACCGAGCCAACCCGGGGTGGCTCGGCCAAGGCCGAGCCACCCTGAGGTGGCTAGGCTCAGAACTGTGCAAATGCACAGTTCTGAGTGCCTATAAATAGGCCTTGTGTTGGTTCATTTCAGAGGTTGAATTTTGGAGGAGGCGAAGCCCTGCTGGATTGGAGATTCAAAACTTAGAAAAGATTCAACCTTTGGAGGCTTGAAGACTTGTTCATCCGGATCTAGTGCTCGGCGATCGTCAACGCCAAATAAGGCAGAAGTTCGAGAGAATCGGATCTGAGATCTACACGATCATCCTCCGGATCTAAGCTTGGTTCTTAGATCCCGAGAAGAGTCTCGAATTCGCTTGGTCGATTTCGACACTTGGGCTACTATTTCCTTGGTGAATTAGTACCCCACCCGGCTATTATCTCCTTCGTGAGATAATACCCGTCATATCGTGTAGATCCGACCGGATCGAGATCACGCGGTGGTCCACGGCAAACAACCCCGGCGCAGGCAAAGAACCCACACAAAGCGAGTGACCGCATAACAGGAGCTCGCGATTCGTTCGACAAATAAGAAAATAAAGTTGTAATTTTTCATTTCTTTTTATTTGATTTTCGTTGTAACCGGATCTTATAAAAAGACCGGATCTTTGTAATCGATAAACAATTACCAAGTGTGTACAATGAAATCAGTAATGAAGAAAGCAACGAATTTTCCCGCGAACAATCTGGCGACCACAGTGGGAGCCACCGATCTCGCCGACGAGATCGTTGCGTCGCAGCCGCGGATCCCGATCCCGGTCGTGGAGGAGGTCGAGTACGAGTTCGACCAGCAAAAGTTCGAGGAGTTCGTGTCCTCGTCCGGATCAACCTCCCCCCGCAAGTCCAAGTCTCCAAAGCTCTCCTCCAAGAGGAAATTTCGTTGGTACGAAGAAGTTGAAGCTGCCAACGAAGATCTCGCCCCGTTTGATGCTGAAGCTGCATCGGGTGAGATCTCTCCTTCCAACCAGGTCAGATCCGCTCTGGCCAAATCTTCCGTTGCTGATGGCGTAGCGACTCTCTCAAAGAGAGCCCGTCAAAGGCAACGTCAGCGCCTTGCGAAACAAATCGCAAAGGCAATGGAATCTGTAGACGGGATCCGTTACAACACGGATCTGAAGAACAGAAGAGGCAAACAGCCTCAACAACAGACGAATGGCAACTCCTCCAAGCCGCCAACGAACGAATGGATCCGCGTCAAACGGAACCGTTCAACCCTGGAGGAACGCATTCAGAAGCACCGCGCACTCTCAGCGCAAGCACGGGCTCAAGTCCAAGAAGCCCGTAGAAGGTTGCAGAAGGAGATGGCCAAGAAGCCGCCACCAGCCCGCCAAATATGGAAGCCGAAGTCTGAAACTGCAACTCAGGCCAAGGGACAATCAATGCAGCCTTCAAAACAAGTTCAACCTCCCGAACCATCCCGGAGAAGGAGGTCAGTCTTGGAGCGCCTCGGTCCAATTCCTGATGAGCGCAGCAAAATCCATGAATGCTTGGGCCCGATGAAGAGGCTCCGAACTAATCAACATGCTGAGGGTCGTTGTCACTTTCAGCATGATAAGGAGTTCACGGTGTCCGAGCGCACTAACTTGCGCATTGAAGTTCGGGAGCCTGTTGAGAATTCACGCCCACAAAGGCGCGTTTCGAGGCGAGTGACTCTCGAAAGTCCAAATAAGGTAATTCGCTCTCAGAAGGAAACGTCGTCATCCGATGATGATAACGTTATACTTGAGAAATCGTGCCAACACACGATAGGTTACTCCGATCAAATTGACGAGTTGTATTATCGTGCTGGGGGTACGAGCAAAACAAGAAAGAGAAGCCCTCGTAGGCTCGAGATTCAATGCCCCTGTTCCAAACTCATTCGGGCGGTATTGTCTCAGTGTAATTGCACTAAGACGGTCCCCGAAAGAGTTTCGGTGTTTAAAAGGCTCAGCACCGAGACGCCAAAGCCAAGGCTTACGCGTTCCCGACGAAGGAGAGCGGTGGTTGAAGATGGAGAATTTCCAAGGGTCACCGCTAACGTGACCAGCAAAAAGACATCGACACGGGACGATTTCGAGTCGATTTTGAAAGCGTCGCGGCGTCTAACCCGTCTGCAGTCCGGAGCCATCGCACGAGGAACTTATGGTAGGGTTCGGATAAGCTCACCTTCAGAAGATGAGGAATCAGATGCATGCTCTGCGGTTGCGTCTGATAACACTGTATCCAGCGAAGGAGAACCCCGCGAGTCATTCATGATAAGCGCGGAACAAGTGGCCAAGATGCTCGAAGAAGCCATGGCCAAACAACAGGAGACCTTCAGGCTCGAGATGCAGATGGCCATGCAGACCATGAGGGAGATGCATGAGTAGCAAATCCAGGCACTGAGGAACCAGCAAGGCGAACCAAGCCACCGTAATCAGGTTGTTCAAGAAGTTGAGCATACGGATACGGATGAAACTCGCAATGCCGATGACCCTCCCATCAATGCAGGGGGTGGTAATGAGGATGCCAACGAAGATACAGGTGAAAACTTGAAGATCAAAAGCCTCGAGAGCAAAATCAATACCTTGATGTCCGCTCAAGAGGTGAAGAAAAAGGGCATTCCTTGTCCATACCCAAGGAAGTGGGATTCAATCCCCTATCCGGCGAAGTTTAGTCTAATCAACTTCACGCCGTTCGATGGGAAAGGTTCTCCCACTCAGCATTTGATTTATTTCAAATCGCACCTGGGTGTTATCTCCGGCAATGAGCCTCTGATGGTGCGGTCATTCGTTGGCACTCTTCGCGGAGCCGCCTTCGATTGGTACCGCCGCCTCAAGCCAGGTAGCGTGAGCAGCTGGGACGATATGGAGACAAAGTTCCTCGTTAACTTCTTCGACGATGACACCGAGATATCCATCGGAACGTTGCTCGACGAAAAACAAAAGGACGGGGAGTTGGTCGAAACCTTCGTCAAAAGGTTCCGGAACAAAGCGTTGAATTGCCGGGACCCGATCACCGAGGAGTTCATCCTCCAAACTTGCCACAACAATCTTTCCTTGGACGTGCTGGAAGCAATAGGGACAGCACCATCCAACACTTGGAAAGACTTGAAGGTCCGAGGGGAACAAGCCGAACGCTTCCTCCGAAGGAAGAAGGCCGAGAGGGGTCAATCAACGACGAATCCTCCGAACTCGAACTTCGCCTCCCGTGGTAAGGGCAAAACACCTGCAACAGCTGTTGACGCTAATCAAACGTCGCAACAGCAGTCCCGGAGACAACAAAAGAACTCGGGTCCGAAACTCCAAAGAGAGTATTCTTTTAAGGATGAAGACGTTACAGCCATCTTTGAATCACTCCTTGCAAATAACAAAATCAAGCTGCCACCTACCGTCAATCAGGAGGAAGCTGATGATATTGCGGATCCGAAGTACTGCGCGTACCATAGGAGGATCCTTCATCCCACTAAGGATTGCTTTACACTCAAGAACAACATCCAAACCTTGGTGGAAGCAGGCGTTATATCGCTCAATTAAGTGGAATGTAAAACTCCAGTGGGTGCACGAGTATAAACTATATCCCCTAACTCCGACCGGTATAAGAGTATAAACTGCTCCCTGATACTCCAATAAGGTATACGAGTATAAACTATTCCCTTTCTTCCAAGGGAAGTTCCTGGAGAGTGCCATGCGTGGTATTCTTAAGGATAACCCGATCATGCGGTTAATGCAACAATAAACCCAGTTTTGCAAAGAAAGCTGGGGGTGGATAATTCATGTAACGGGAAGTTCCCGGAAGAATGTTAAATGTAATATTCTTAGGGATAACCCGGTCATGATGAATAAAGTGATAAACACTAAACCCCTAATTTCCGAACACTCTTTTGCTGAGATGAAAGCCGATCACTTCGTTGGATCGCTTTTCCCTCACAAAACTTTTAGTGGTGTTTGATGACTCATAGTCTCCACCACACAATTCCCACTTGGTCAAATCTATAAAAGTTAGGACCAAAACCAAATTCCTCTCTCGATTCCTTCCAATGAACGAGAGGTCCACTATCAAATCGAGCGATCAAACCTTCCTACGGTCAGGATCGTCTCAAATCTCCCTTGGTCAAACCTATAAAAGTTAGGGCCAAAGCCAGATTCCCCTCTCGATTCCTTCTATGAACGAGAGGTCCACTTTCAATTTGAGCAATCAAACCTATGAAAGTTAGGGTTGCTTGAATCTTTTTGATTCTCGGAGTGGAGATCCCACTTCTAGTTTCACCTTTCTGGATTCTGGGGGTGGAGATCCCATCCCGAGTCTCCTTCGCATTTGAAGATAGAATATAAAATTCTTCCTCTTCAGCTTTGGGAGATAGAATATAAAATTCTTCCTCTCCCGCATCGGGTTCGTCTTTGCCCCAAGAAAAGACACCACCTTTTCAATCCTCATAATCCGTGCTTCACACGTACGGGGTATTTTATCCTGAAACCTAA
>BQKN01059852.1:0-14650 GCA_022839385.1 Asparagus kiusianus
CACTTAATCCATCCAGTAACATGGTAAAAGAAAAGAAAATGAGGCCCTATTCCTTTGCTCTTCATCTTTTTCTTGTTGCTTCTTCCATTCTAATTCTCGCGAATCTCTCCTCTGCATCAAAATTAGGAGTAGGAGGAGGAAATGGCATAGGAGTAGGAGGATATACACCAATAAATTAAGAACTCCAGTGATCCACAGTTAATGAGTGGGAAATAACTCTCTAGCAAGCATTTTCCCTTCATTTTATGATCTAGCCTGGTCGACAAATATTGTTGTCAGAAATCAAGGGTTTTTCCAGAATTGAACATGACATTATAAACCTCTGTCTCAAAGGTCCTTATCTATTATTTCCATTGGTGAAAAAAATAATAATTTCTTGCATCTGAATTTTGCTTATGTGCTAGTAATGTTGATGATGAACTGTAGAGACAAACACGGATGTGCAACCACCTCACAAGAAAGACAATGATTAATCGTTTTTCGGCAAGATGCCTACGTTCACAACCGGGGAGATCGACAATACACTATTTATCAAGAGGTTACAACGAAGACGGAGAAGATTAGAAACTCTAATCTCTCTCCCTTATAAAGCCAAAACAAATATCAATTTTTCTTGTCCAAGATATATAGAGAAACCCTAGACAATCTTATTTATAGCCTCCCTCAAATTCGAGTCCAACTAGCCAAACAACTTCCCAATTCGAATCCAAATAGGAGTCCAACTAGCCAAACAACTCCCCAATCTGAATCTAAACAGGACTCAAAAACGTGTCCAAATCATGTGGGGCCCATCAGTGTGTTCACACTTTGTAGTCGACAGAGAGGTCTGGCAATTTGTGGCTCAATATGAGCCATCGGTGGGTGGCTTTCAATACAGCCAACTTCACAAATTTCCACCTTGGTAAAATTGGTAAGCCGCCAATAGTCTTCATCACCCAAGTAACCTCTGATCTCTTCAACAACCATCACCATCAAATCGCCCGAAGGGCCTCAACACCGAAAAACATTGATCAAGTTGAGATAGTGCTCAAACTTGATAGTTGGAATGACCTTTGTCAACATTTCCGCCGGGTTCTCCTTACTGCTAGTCTTAGTTAGTCGAATCTTGCCACTCTAAATTATCTCACCGATAAAATGAAATCGGATGTCAATATGCTTGGTGCGAGCATGATGGACTTGATTCTTCGCAAGATGAATTGCACTTTGACTGTCACAGTGCACTTCAACAACCTCTTTGTAGGCGTCTAAAAATACCTATAGGTGTCCGCGTACAGCTCGAGACAGAGAGAAGACGATAAACGTCGCTATCCGAGTCTAAGAGGGTTATCCGACGCTGACGAGTGGATGAAGTGGAACGGTGAACCAAGCGTCCCGTCCACTCACCGGCCACCTCTAAGTGGTCCGTGCACTTGTCAGCCAGCTCCAAGTGTCCCGCGTGCTCACCGGCCACCATTAAGTGTCCCACACGCTCATCGGCCCCCAAACTAGCCCGTGCACTCATCAACCAGCTCCATGTGGCCCGCGTACTCATCGACCATCAAAACGGCGAACCAAGCGACCTGCACGCCCGTCGGCTACCGTCAAACTGTCCATGCGTTCACGAAACGAATCGGGGAAGCGTACAAGTCAACGAAACGACGAAATATGCGTAACGACAGAACAAGTCAAAACCCGAAAAACAGATAAAGCCCCTGGCGGCCGAGTCATGCCAAAAGTGACCCATCCTGATCAGTGGCTCGGCCACGGGCCGAGCCACCGAGTGACGCTTCGGTCAGATTTGATCTAAAAGTGTGATTTTTTGGTTTTTACGGATTCTCTCGGGATTTGTTGGTTCCTAAGCGTCCCAACTGATCTATACTATGGTTAATCAGTTCTTAACTGAAGATAAGGAAGAATTCCTCGTTCTTATCCAAATACCCGCTTCCGAAACTTATAAATACGAGCTCAGGTGCTTATTTCTCCGGGGGACATCAAGAGGGCGAAACGCTGCCGAATTGGAGAGTGGAGGCTCGAATTTACAATAAGGGTTAGCAGATCTTGGCGATCTCCTATGCATAAAGAGTAGAGTTCGAGAGATCCGAGACCCGTCCTCTATTCCTCCGGATTTAAGCTTAGTCTTAAATCTCGAGAAGAGCCGTGATCTCGCTTGGTCATGATCACCACTGTAGCGATTACTTCCTTCGTGAAGTAAGAGATTTGATTACCAATCTGTCAACCGGATCTGATCCGTGGCGGTCTACAGATATTAACGTCCTCGGCACAGGCAAAGTTCCCACGCAAGCAATGGGTGATAAACGTCCGTTACGCTGTTTGACAAGAGTCGTATCTTTTGTATTTTCATTGTATAAGGAGATCTTATAAAAAGATCAACTTTTTTATTTGAGTTTATTATAAACGATTAAAGTTGTAATAGATTCAATCACAATGAAAACATCGATTTTTGACCCAAACAAGCTGGCGACCACTGTGGGATCCAATAGCTTCGTTACCGAAGCTATCGTGCTGCAACCATGGATCCGGATACCAGTTAACAAGGAGGTCGAGTACGAGTTCGACCAACTAAAATTTGAGGAGTATCTGTCGTCATCCTCCTCCTGATCCTCCACCCCTCACAAGTGCAAGAATATCATGGCCCTCGTACCTGCTGCCGTCTCGCCTTGTAACGTCCCTCCGGCCACCAACAAGCCCGGATCTACAGATCTGGGCCTTTTCTCCATCAAGGGCTCAATTGCAGAAAGCACGCCAACCCTACCAAAGAGGGTACGCCAAAGGCAGCGCCAACGACTTGCGCGCCAACTTGCAAAGTCTTTGGAGCCAGTTGACGGGATTCGCTACGAAACGGATCTGAAGTCCAGAAGACGCCAACCCCCTCAACAGTAAACAAATGGTATTTTCTCCAAACCAACAACGAATGAATAGATCCAAGTCAAACGGACCCACTCAACCCTCGAAGAGCGCATTCAGAAGCGCCACGCCTTGATTGCGCATGCACGAGTTCTCGTGTGAGAAGCGCAGAAGCTAAAGCAAAAAGAGGTGATTAAGAAGCTACCAAATCTAAGCCAAATATGGAAACCAAAGTTTGAAACAACGCCGAAAAAAAGTCGAACATCACCCGAAACTCGCGAACCAGCACTGGCTGGCTCGGCCAAAACCGAGCCACCAAATGGTGGCTCGGCCAAAACCGAGCCACCATTTGGTGGTTTGCCCCTGAACCGAACCAGTCCGGTTCGCTTTGTGTCCGGTTCACCTCTTGCGGTCTGTTTTGAGCCTTCGACAACTCCTATTTCTATCCCGTTGAATTCCGCACTTCCAGTGAAGCCTCACGACCATGAAGACTTATCCTGTTTCAAGATGAGGATGCCGGATTACCTGGGTCCTCCGCACGAGGATCGAGGCAAGATTCTGATCAAAGAACGATTGGGTCCGGTGACTATACCCCGAGCAACCACTCGAGCTGGGGGTCGTACACACCCTCACAACAAGTCAGAGCCTTCCTATAATGGTAAAACCGCTGCACTTGACCACCTTTGATGACGAATTGAAGTCCAAGAGCCCGTTAAGAGTTCGCGCTCCTAAAAGCGTAGCTCCGAACGCATGACTCTTAAGAACGCCAATATGGCAATAAGCTCTCAGAAGGAAACATGTTGGTCAGACGATGACGTTATACCTAAAGAGTCGTGCCAACACACGATAAGTTGCTCCGGTCATTTGACCGACGAGTTATACTATCGGGCTGGGGGTACGAACAAGTCTCGGAAGAGAAATACCCGAGAAATAGAATTTCACTGCCCATGCGCCAAACTAGTCAGGACAGTATTATCAGTGTGTAGCTGCCCCAAGACCGCTCCACAGAGGGTTTCAGTGTTCCAAGGGCTTTCTTCTGAAGCATCGAAACCCAAATCAAGGTGTTTTCACAAAAGAAGATTGGTCATTCGAGATGATGAATTCCTAGAAGTTACCATTAACATGGTCAACAAGGAAAAGTCTCTGATGGTTTCAAGCGGGTCTGCCCCTAACTTTTCTCCAGGAAGAAGAGTCAATTCGGGAATAGCTCAATTAATGTCTCGGCTCTAGCTAGAAGCTGTAGGACCTAAACACTCCGCAGTCACCATCAATATGGATGATAAGGGAAAGTCGATTCGACCTTCTAATTCTGATCCCCTTATATCACATCGTTTGACCCGTTTGCGATCGGGAACCACTAGACATAGGGATTATCAAAGGATAAATAGAGGATTATCCTCAGATGACGAAGCGTCAGACGCTTGCTCTGCAATTACCTCAAACACTACTATATCCAGCCCAGGGCAATCCCTTGAAGTGCTCACCATCACTCCTGACCAAATAACTCAGATGATCGAAAATGCTCTCACTAAGCAAAAAGAGAACTTCAAGTTCGAATTGGAAATGACTATGTTGCGGATGAGGAAAGAGCATGACCAACAGATTCAGGCTCTGTCTAATCAATTTGGTGAATCCAGCCATCACAATACTGCTAACCAAGCAGGTAGCAATTCAGATGTGGATGAACCCATCAATACTGATAACCCTCTCGTTGACCAGAATGCTGGGGGGTGGCTCCACCAAAAATAATAATGTTGGGGGTGGTCCCATCAATGATAACAACACTAGGGATGGCCCCGTTGTCCCTCTCAGAAATCGTCCAAAGCACGATACAAGCGAGGATGAGAAAATGAAGGACATCGAGAGCAAAATCAATACTCTGATGTCTGCTCGGGAGGTAAAGAGAACTGGTATTCCGTCTCCTTACCCAAGAGAGTGGGATTCGATACCATATCCGGCAAAGTTTAACCTGACCAACTTCACGCCATTCGATGGGAAGGATTCGCCCACTCAGCATCTGATCTACTTCAAGTCTCATTTGGGCATGATCTCCGACAATGAAGCCCTGATGGTTTGGTCATTCGTTAGCACCCTTCGTGGGCCCGCTTTCGATTGATACCATCGTCTCAAACCTAGAATCATCAACAGCTGGGACGACCTAGAGAACTTGTTCCTCGTCCACTTCTTTGATGATGACGCCAAGGTGTCAATCAGGACACTCTTCGATGAGAAACAGGAATATGACGAGATAGTCGACGACTTCGTTAAACGCTTCCGGAACAAGGCGATAAGTTACCGAGATCCGATCACGGAGGAATTCATCCTACAAACTTGTCACAATAACCTCTCTTTGGACGTGTTGGGAGTTATGGGATTAAACCTGTCCAAGACTTGGAAAGATTTGAAGATGCGTGGCGAACAAGCTGAACGCTTCCTCAGAAGAAAGAAGATCGAAAGAAGCCAGCAGTCAATGCCTGTGGTTGCTAGTGATAATAATTAAACGTCACAACAACAACCTCAAAAGCAGTAAAGGACTCCAGATCTAAGACTCCAGAAAGAGTACTCTTTCAAGGATAAGGAAGTTCCTGATATTTTCGAATACCTCCTAAATAACAGTGAGATTGAGCTACCACCTATTAAAGATCAGGAGGGAGCTAAAAGGGTTACGAACCCAAACTATTGTGCGTACCATAGGAGGGTTCTCCATCCTACTGAGGTTTGTTTTGGTCTAAAGAACAAGATTCAAGCTCTAATCGACTCTGGCGTCATAAAGCTAGAATAAGCCAAATGACGATGCACCACTCCGAAGAGTATATGAGTATAAACCGCTCCTCAAAACTCCGACAATTATAAGAGTATAAACTGCTCCTTCTGACACTCCGAAGAGTATACGAGTATAAACTACTTCTCAATCCTCCAACCGGTATATGAGGTTTAAACTGCTCCCTGATACTCCATTAGGTATATGAGTCTAAACTGTTTCCTACCTTTGACAAGAAGTTCCTAGAGAATTTTTACATGTATTATTCTTAAGGATAACCCGGTTATGTAACTGAGTATAATGTCAGATCTAGTTTCGCAAAGGAAGCTGGGGGTGGATGATTCATGTAACGGGAAGTTCCCGGAAGAATGCTACACGTAATTTTCTTAGGGATAACCCGATCATTATGAACAAAGTGATAAACACTAAACTTCCACTGTGATTTTCGAACACTCTTTTGCTGAGACGAGATTCAATCACTTTGCTGGACCAATTTTCCCTCATGAAACTCTCATTGGTGTTTAACGAACAGTCTTCCACCACAAAATCCCCCACCGATCAGACAAATTGACGGTAGGACCACCAAAATTTGTTTCGGTTGAATCCACTCAAACTCCTGCTACGTCTGTACACTCAACACTCCCATTGTTAGAGTCTGGACATAGTATTCAGAATTTTTTTTATCTCCTTATCATTGACAATTGTCAAACCCCTCTATATTAAGTATTTGTTACTTAACACTAGAAACTCCATTTGAGTGATTTGTACGAATCAACACTCCCACTGAGATTTGTGATCCTACTCCCACTATCTACTTGGTCAAACCTTTAAACAGTTAGGATCACAACCAAAATCCCCTCTTGACTCCTTCCATGAACGAGAGGTTCACAAACTGAACGATCAAACCTTTAAACAGTTAGGGTCGTCTTAAATTCCCATCTTGATCAAACCTTTAAACAGTTAAGACCATAACCAAAATCCCCTCTCGATTCCTTCCATGAACGAGAGGTCCACTTTCAAATTGAGCAATCAAATCTATAAAAGTTAAGATTGCCTCCAACCTCACTTGGTCAAACCTGCAGATAGTTAGGACCAAGACCGAAATGCTCCTTTCGATAAACGAAAGACTTTTACCTTTTCCTTTTCAGCCAAACCTATAAAAGTTAGGGCCGAAATTAAAATTTTACCTCAATAAATGAGGAATTCTTTTCTTGGATTAAGCAACCAATCCTATAAAAAGTAGGGTTGCTTGATTCTTTCCGATTCTCGGAGTGGAGATCCCACTCCTAGTTTTACTTTTTCAGATTCTTAGGGTGAAGATCCCACTTTGAGTTTTCTTTGCAACTGGAGATAGAATATAAAATTCTTCATCTTCAGCTTTGAGAGATAGAATAAAATTCTTCCTCTCCCACATTGGGTTTGTCTTTGCCCCAAGAGAAGACATGATATTCCAACATCATCTTTCAACTCCAAAATCCGCGTCCTACACGCGCGTGAATTTTATCCCAAATCCTAAGTAGGGATAAGTCAGGGCCTAATACGCGTTGTCGGTTAGTTCTTGACCATAAAAAAAGAATAAAAAACCCACATATTCAACATTGTGGAAGGTTATTATTCATAACGCCAAAATTCGCGCCTTACAGGCACGAGAAATTTTATCCCGAATCCTAAGTAGGGATAAGTCAGCGCTTAACACGCATTGCCGGTTAGTTCTTGACCGTAAAAAAAAGAACAAAAAGCCTACGTATTTAATATTATGGCAGGTTGTTATTCATAACGCCAAAATCCGTACCTTACACGCGCGAGGAATTTTATCCTGAATCCTAAGCAGGGATAAGTCAGCGCCTAACATGAGTTGCCGGTTTAGTCTTTCACCGATGGAAGAAGACACCAGAATACCAGTCTGGGGACTTTTATCTCGAGGCAATTTGTCGAACCACGTTAAACTTTGTGTTTGAGTTTGCGTCATTATTGTTTGATTTGAGTTTCCTTCTCTCTCGATGTTTGGTTTGATTCCTCGGCGCACAACAAGTGGCTTCCGCACACAACAAGTGGTATCAGAGCTCGGGCTATGCTTGGGCTATTTGGAGGAGTAGATCACTTTGAAAGTTCGACTAGGGCTTCGTTTGGAGTTAAAGGTGGGATATTTTTGGTAAAAATTCTATCTTTTATTAGTTTTGGATCTATTCTTCAGTTTGTTCCGCATTGGTTGTTAGTGTGATGAGGAAGATGATTAGGAAAGAAGGTACTTTGGATGTTGAGGGTGGTGCTTCTGGCGTGAAAACCATTCAAAATTTAAATGTCCACTCTACGAAGATAGATGTGGAGAAATTTAATGGCATGAATAATTTTGGATTATGGAGATGTGAGATTTTGGATATGCTAAATACGTAAAATTTAAAAGATACTTTAGAATTGGATGGCAAGCCAGATGATATTGATGAGAAGGTTTGGAAGAAGATGAACAGAATGACGTGTAGTATGATTAGGTCTTGTTTGACTCAAGATTTAAAGTATGATGTGATGAATGAGACTTCGACTAAGAAGATTTGGGAGATCATTGAGAGCAAGTATATGACCAAGAGTGTGAAAAATCGCTTGTATTTAATAAGGAGGCTTTATCGCTTCCAATTGAAGAAGAAAACCTCCATTGGTGATCACATGAACCACTACACGAAGCTTCTTACGGATTTGGCGAATGTAGATGTTATGATAGAGAATGAAGATAAAGCTTTGTTATTGTTGAGTTCCTTACCAGATGAGGAATATGAGACATTTGTTCTTATCCTAATTAATGGGAAGGCGTCCCTTTTGTATAGTGAGGTCGCCGCTGCACTTGTGAATTATCAGCTTCGAAAGAAAGATAAGGAGTCTACAAGTGACACAACAGTAGAGACATTGATCGCAAGAGGGAAGAATCCAAACCGGAAGAATGAAAAGTCATAGTCTAGAGTAGGGAATCCTACAATTAGCAAAGATCAGTATGCTTGGTGTAAAGAGACTGATCATTGGAAGAAAGATTGTCCAAAACTCAGTGATTGGATGAAGAATAAGCAGAAGGGAAAAGGAAAGTAATCATCATCAGAAGCGAACATCATTATATCGGATGGTAATATTTCTGACTCATCTGTTTATTCGCTTTCTATCAGTCCCACAGATTGTTATTCGAAGGAATCCGAGTGGATGTTGGATAGTGGTGTGACCTATCATGTGTGTCCTAGAAGAGAATGGTTCTCCAGTTTTGAGAAGCTGGAGAGTGGTGTGGTGTACATGGGTTATAACCGTGCATGTCAAATCCTTAGGATAGGAAGAATTCACATCAAGATGTATGACGGGACAGTTAGAGAGTTACATGGTGTGAGATATGTTCCTTCTTTGAGGAAAAACTTGATCTCAATTGGAGCTTTGATTGGAGAGGGTTTTACAGTTTGTATCGAGGACATGATTCTCAAGATTGTGGAAGGCTCTCGTATTTTGATGAAGGGCGTCAGGAAGAATAACCTGTACTATTTGATTCGGCATATGGTGATAGGTGGAGAGCTGACGATTTCTATTAATTCGACTAGACTGCGACATTTGACGCTTAGTCATTCCAGTATTGATTTGAAAAAGGGTGCATCAACCACAATTTGAAGTCCAGTGAACATTTTGATGTGAGCAAGAAGACCAAGGTAAAGTTTGACACCTCTATTCACCGCACGAAGGGTCTTTTCGATGGAGTTCACGTGGGCATTTGGGGGCCTTCTAAGGAGGCATCGTTGGTATGTAATAGATGTTTGGTTTTCTTTGTTGGTGGCTGTTCTAGGCATGCTTGAGTTGCAACTAAATCTCGATTGGATAAAGTTCTAGTAGTCTCCAACAGATTGAAGAAGTATGAGATTGGTAAAAAGGTGAAGATACTTCATTCTGATTTTGGTGGGAGGTACAAGAGAGATCTGTTTTTGCATTTGAGCCAAGCTCAGGACATTTTGAGGCACTTCAGTGGAAAGAAAATCTTGGGACAACGAGATAAGATGGCAGATTTGGTGAGTTGTTCCTTGCTGGAGGAGGACCGACGTTTGATATCGAGTATTGATTCTGATGTTGAGGCTTCGAAATATTTGGGTCATCTTGGTTATAGGTTGTCGACTGCTGCGATTGGAGGTAAAACTCCATTGAATGTTTGGTCTGGTAGTGTCACTTCAGTTGAGGCTTTGACGAGAAAGCTAATTGACTCTCACCAGGTGGAGAGTTTTGGACAGACCTTAGATGTATAGCAGCGGGTGAAGAGTGATGCTACTCCATATTAGGTAGAGATTACTCTACATACTCCAGATCATACTGCATCATTTGGGATTCCAGCTGAGGTGACACTGTTAGGGGATCATTTGGATTTGGGTGCAGATGATGAGTTGGTTGATTCGAATGCAGCTGGTGGATATGATTTGGATACGGCCGTTGGTTCACCTCAAGTGGAGGTGTTTGATTTGTTTCACTTTGGGGCCATTTCGAGAGCTATCAGCCGCATATTTGTTGGTGAAGAGTTGAGAACTTTTCTATTTGATTGAGGGTCTTTGGAGGTCATTTGGGGGAACTACGTGAAGGCTTGATTCCTTTGGCAAGAGGATACATATGTAGTCATTTATGATGCAGCCGATTTGATGGGTAGATACCGACGTTTGGAGAGTGTTCTCATTCTCATTTGGGTCTTGACTTGTTGTGGATTGAGTCCGTTGTTATGATTTCATTTTACTTCGTACTGGTCGTAACAAGTGGGACATTTGGTTTGGTTGGTGTCAGCTTAGTTTTGGGAAGGCTTCGCCGAGGTGGAGAATTGTAGAATTGGCGACACAACGACGAAGTTCAGATTTTTTGAAACAAGGAACATTTTGGATGCTACACGGTCGACCATGAGTGGCGTTGCGGTCGACCGCGAACGTGCACAGTACAGGGAAAGTCTCTGGACTTTTGCGGTTGACTGCAAGTGGCGCGGCGGTCTACCGGCAAAACCCTGTAGTGATTTTTGATTTCGGTCGTTAGATCCGGTCGACCGCGATGGGTTCGGCAGTCGACCGCGAGTCGGGTCTGGGCCTGCTTCGGTTTCCTGCACTGTTTGGGTTTCCTGTTTTATATAAATAGGAACACTATTTGTCTAGGTTTTATTGGATCATATTGATCATTTTTGGGGTAGCTTGAAGGAGAGTTTTGAGCATGGAAAAGAGAGTTCTTTTCTGAGCAAATTGTTTGAGGGTTTTGTGAGAGATTTGAGGGTTTTGTTTGAGAGGTTAGTTTGAGTGATCTTGCAATCTCTATTTTGTACTCTCTTTCTCTATAGTGAAAACCCCTCCCCTTTTTGCCCCGTGGACGTAGACAATTTGCTGAACCATGTTAAACTTTGTGTTTGAGTTTGTGCTATTATTGTTTGATTTGAGTTGCCTTCTCTCTCGGTGTTTGGTTTGGTTCCTCGGCGCACAACAAGTGGCTTCCGCGTACAACAGACAAAAATGAAGGAATGATCGAAAATTCCTCAATAATGAGTTGAGTTTTCTTTTGTGAAATTTATGATTTGTATTGGGCAAATTTGTAACTTTAAACTGAGTGGACATATTGACCATTTCTTCTCTTACTAAATTAACATACCCCACCCCACCCCAAAAAAAAAAACGACCTCTCTCTCAATATCTTCCTTAAATTTAAAATTTCATGTATATATATATATATATATATATAAAATTGGTAAAAGTTAACATATAACACAAATGTGAACTAGCTAGTGATATACTTAGAATGTGTCTTATTTAACATATACATAATATATAGTTAAAAATATGTTTTCTTATATAAAATAGTTGTTGTTACTTCAATCTAAAACTAACATATCCTCATAATACAATATTAAATGATAAGAATTTTATTATTAATTTGATCATGTGAATAATGCAGGTGCATAATTTACTAAAAATTCTATAAGTACATGTATTTTAAATGATAGTAATATAATTAACATACATATAACTATATAAGATATTGTCTAAATAAAAAATTAACGTACTAGCACATGTGTTTTCACGCACTAATATGCTAGTATTAAAGTATATATATAGATCCAATTGAGGCTGCATTTTATTTCCATTCAAGGGGAAAAAAAAGCCTTTGATTAGTGTACCTAGCTCAAAGTTTCTACGTTCATTCTTTCTTATTCTTGCAAAAATAAGCCTAAAAATACTTTAGTTGGTTGTAAGGAACATCTAGAAATGACGTAAAATACCATCTATTAACAACTCGTAGCTTATTCCTAGTACTAGCACAATATTGTACTTCTGCCTACATCACGGTAGTAACCCGAAACTTATACAAGCTATAGGAGATCCAAATCGGGAAGCAAATTCTTTTCACTTATGCTTTATTTATTTATTTATTATTTTTTGGATGGATTTGCTGGCCTAGTCTTATTATAATATTATAGTACAATGCATGGGCCTCAATTATTATTATTATTTGGATGGATACGCTGGACTAGTCTTATTATAATATTATAGTATAACGCATGAGCCGCAATTCAATTTACCCCACTGTCCACAACAAAATTCCAAAGTGAAAACCACACACGAACACAACCAACGAAAACAAATTTAACGTGCTTCCCCTTCTCATTTCTTAGGCCCGCGTCGACCTCTAACTTATTCCCAAATACAATATCAAATCTTACCCTCCATAATATTTTGGTTTTGTTAGAAACCACCTTAAAATAAGATAATTATATAAAAACTATCTCTAAATGTAATTAGATCATATATAAATCATTTTGGAAGTAAGTTCTTTTTGTAATCAACCATCTCTCAATAAGATTTGAAAGAAAAAAAACTCTTCAAAAAGGGGGAAAACATGTCCAAGACATGTAGCTTATATGCTAGCTAAACATAAAACATTAACGTGTCCTGAATATGAAATTTAAGGAATTTTTTTTTACTTTTTTTTTTGAAAAAAAAATTATATAATTACCCTAAGTTTATGGTGGTTCCTAGGAAAAAGCCCTAAAATTTATTATGCGGCAACCTCCATACTAAACTCACCCCAGTTTCCCACCGACCTCTATAAATGCCCACTATCACCACCTTAATCCATCCAATTACAAAGAAAAAGAAAAGAAAATGAGGTCCAATTTCTTTGTTCTTCTGCCTCTTCTTTTTGCTTCTTCCGTTCTAATTCTTGCAAATCTCTCCTCTGCATCAAAATTAGGAGGAAATGACACACAAGTTGGAGCATATACCCCAATAAAGAACTTGAGTGATCCACACGTGGTTGTGATTAGTAAGTTTGCATTGAGTGAGCACAACAAACAGGCCAACACCAAGCTTGTGTTCACCAAAGTGATCAAAGGTGAGAGCCAAGTTGTGGCTGGAACCAACTACAAGCTTGTTATTGAGGCTAAGGATCAAAACAATGAGGTTGGGAGATATGAGGTTATTGTTTATGAGAGCCTTTATGCTAAATATATGAAGCTTACTTCCTTTAAGCCTGTTGGTATTCTAGGAGGGTATACCCCAATAAAGAACTTAAGTGATCCACACTTGGTTGAGATTAGTAAGTTTGCAGTGAGTGAGCACAACAAAGAGGCGAACACCAAGCTTGAGCTCACCAAAGTGATCAAAGGTGAGAGCCAAGTCGTGGCTGGAATCAACTACAAGCTTCTTATTGAGGCCAAGGATACTACTCATGATAATAAGGTCGAGCAGTATGAGGTTATTGTCTGGGAGAAGTCTTGGGAGAAATTTATGAAACTTACTTCCTTTAAGCCTGTTGGTATTAAGGCATAAACATGAGTTTTGTGTGTTTGCTGGTTGTAATGGTTGAATAATTATCATAATAAAGTGCTACGTTGGTTTTAAATTTTTGTGTCGTTTTCAATTGGTAATGTGTTTCATTGTTAGATTTGGTTGAATTCAGTTGTGTTTTTTATGTGCTGATTGTTGTGACTGATTGGCTATAATCATATACTCCCTAATAGTAGGAATTTGGGGGGAAAAAAATTTGTTGTTAAATTTACCCTTGGTATTCTTTTATAAACCGACAAAACAGGAAATGGCTCCCCAAAACTTGCTCCCCAAACTCAGTTTAGGCTATCCTCTCGTCACTTTCTCAGCGTGGGAGCCAACATCATCTCATCATTGGGCGTAGGCCATGATGAAGAGGAGGTTTCTGGTGAGTTCTTGATTCTGGTAAGCTGTGGCTGGAATTGACTACAAGCTTGTTATCTAGGCTAAGGATACTACTCATGATAATAAGGTTGGGAGATATGAGGCTATTATTTGGAAGAAGTCTAGTGAGAAATTTATGAAGCTTACTTCCTTTAAGCTTGTTGGTATTAAGGTATAAATATAATGTGAGTTTTGTGTGTTTGGTTGTGACAATCGATTGATTATCATAATAAGGTGACTACCTTGGTTCCAAATTTCTCTGTATTGTTTTAACTGGTGTTGAATCTAGTTGTGGTTTTTGTGTGCTGATTGTTGTGTTTTAAAGCGCGGTTGGGGAAAAAATGCATCTTAATTGAGATTATGCTTGTGGTTGTAATGGCTAATTGGTTATATTAATATATAATAAAGTAGATGGTTTATCTTTGTTTTTCTAGATTAGTGATGTTTTTCCTTGATAGATCTAGGGATGGATCTTGCATTATTATTTTTAATGTAGTAGTGATTAAAAGTTTTCTTAGGAGATAATTATGCATTTTAAGGTAAATGAATTGCAGATTTTGATCCTCTACACTACCATAAATAGTGAAGAAACAATTATTTTTAATTATAATTAACCATTATTTCATTGGTTACTTGTGCTTCATTTCAAAATTTAACGCTTACCATGCATCCAAACTGCCGTTATATACATGAACCATGGACAAAACTGGAGGGGGGTAGTCCAATAGGGCTGCTCAGCAACCAGCACAGCGCGCAACATTCTGTATGCGCCAATAGGGCTGTCCAAAACAGCCCGCGGCTCGGGCCCGGAAACCCGGGCCAAGTCCGGGCTCCGGGCCGGGCCCGGGCCGGCTCTTTTGTGCCCGGC
>BQKN01059852.1:14750-39678 GCA_022839385.1 Asparagus kiusianus
CCCCCCCCCCCCCCCCCCCCCCCCCCCCCCCCCCCCCCCCCGGAGTCGTTCATGATGTTGAGAGCGCTGCTCAGCAACCAGCACAGCGCGCAACATTCTGTATGCGCCAAGACATCAAATGACAGTTCTTGTATGGCTTTTGTTAACTTCCAAGCTGTCTATCAAATCAACCCATCTTTTATACATGAACCATGGCATTCATTTTCTTGCCCATAGTTTCCTCAATATGGAATAGGGAAATTGAAGGATATAGAATGTATTCTGTATATACTAAGCTCAAGCTCTTGAGGGGTGAATTAAAGGAATTAAACAGAAAACATTTTGGTAATATTAGTGAACAAGTCCTTAGAGCTAAATTTGCTCTAGAGGAAACTCAAGGAAAGCTACAGGATGACCCCCTCAACTCTGTATTGATTAATCAGGAAAAAGAGTGCCTTTCCAAATACAATAAACTTCTAGACTGTGAGTTATCTTTCTTTCAACAAAAAGCCAGAATACAATGGAGCATTAAGGGAGATAAATGTACCAGCTACTTTCACTCAGCCCTCAAGGTCAAAAGACACCAGAACAGAATTCTAGTTCTCTATAACAGCTCAGGTGTTAGGCTCACTGAGGGAGAAGACATTATTAGTGAGCTAATCTCCTACTACAAGAATCTGATGGGCAAAGCAAGAGCTACGAAACCTCCTGACACCAGAATAATTCAACATGGACCCTGCTTGAATGAAGACCACAGTAGGAGCTTATCTTCACCTGTTTCAAAAGAAGAAATAAAGAAAGCAGTATTCTCTATGTCAGATCAAAAATCCCCTGGTCCAGATGATTATGGTGCATTTTTCTATAAATCTGCATGGCCAGTGATAGAAAAGGAGGTTACACTTGCAATAGAAGACTTCTTCAAAACTGGCAAGTTATTGGGAGCTGTAAACTCAACCTCTATCACACTCATACCCAAGGTACACTGTCCAAGCTCCCCATCTGATTTTAGGCCAATTTCTTGTTGTAATTGCCTTTACAAAATTATATCAAAAATACTTGCTAATAGAGTACAATCTGTTATGGGGATCCTGATCAATGACTCTCAAAGTGCTTTTGTGAAGGGAAGACACATAGTAAATAATATCTTGTTAGCTCATGAGTTAGTCAAGGATTATGGCAAGAAAAACATCTCCCCAAGAGCCATGATTAATATTGACATTAGAAAAGCTTTCGATACAATCAATTAGAATTTCATAAGGGAGATGCTGGATGGTCTGGGCTTTCCAAAATTTTTGTGCGACAGGATTATGACTTGCATTACTACTCCAAAATATTCCATCTCACTCAATGGCTCTTTACATGGATATTTCAAAGGGGAAAGGGGACTGAGGCAGGGAGATCCACTCTCCCCTTATCTTTTTATATTAGGAATGGAATATCTCTCACGAAGTTTAGATCTTTTGAAGCAAGACAGAACTTATAAATTCCATCCAAGATGTGGGAGGCTCAAAATTTCACACTTAATCTTTGCTGATGATCTCCTATTATTTAGTAAGGGTGACTTGAATTCAATTCAGAAATTGTACCAATGTGTCACAAAATTCAGTGAAGTCTCTGGCTTAGAAGCAAATCCAAGCAAATGTGCTATTTTCTATGGAGGAGTAGAAGAAGAAGTTAAAGAAACAATCCAGTCCTATCTGGGGTTTACTGAGGGAAAAATGCCTATTAAATATTTAGGTGTTCCCCTAGTGTGCAAGAGACTAACATACCTGGACTGCTCCCCTCTCTTCACCAAAATCACTAACCAGTTCCAGGAATTTTTGAAGCTCAAGAACTTGTCTTATGCAGGCAGGTTACAGATCATCAAGAGTGTCATCCTTGGCATACAAATATACTGGACATCCAGTTATGTTCTCCCAGTTAAGGTGCTTCAAAAGGTGGATGAACTATGTAGGAATTTCCTTTGGGGGGAAAAATGATCAAGCTTTCAAAACTCCACTGGTATCCTGGGAAAGGGTTTGCACAGATAAAATGTATGGTGGATTGAGGATTTTTTCTTCAAGCATATGGAATAAAGCTGCAGCATTAAAAACCATATGGGATATTCACACTAATAAAGAGCTCTTATGGATAAAATGAGTTCATGGCTCTTATCTCAGGGGCAGAAGTATATGGCAGGTAGAAATCAAAAGAAGTGATTCCTGGTTATGGAAGCAGCTGCTGAAAATCAGAAATAAAGCTATGGATTACTGTGGAGGGGAGGTTAATCTAATTAGCCTAATTAGTTCCTGCTCCAGGAACTCAAAAATCACCATGTCAGACCTATATCATGCCTTAATCCCCACTACAAATAGAGTGCCATAGAATGTAACAATCTGGGGGAGACTAAATTACCCCAAGCACTCTTTCATCTCTTGGTTAGCAGCCCAAGATAGACTACTAACTCAGGATAAGCTGTTGAGAAGAGGGGTCATACAAAACAATAACTGTGCACTGTGTGCAGGTTCAGAAGCTGAAACTCGAAACCACTTGTTCTTTGAATGTGTGTTTTCGAGAGATGTTTGGAATGGTGTTATGAATTGGCTACAATTCAACTGGAAAAGCTGTGATTGGAATCAATTGATGAGCTGGTATGAAACAAACCAAAGGAGAAAAGCTTTCAAGATCAATGTTAAAAGAATGGACCTCACTTCCTCTATCTACAATATATGGTTGGAGTGCAATGGAAGGATTTTTAAGCAGAATAACAAAACTGTTGTGCAAATCATCAAAAACATCAAGCTGGACTTGCTGACAGTAGTTCTTAACAGTGGACTACCTGAGGAAAATAAAAACTGGTTGACCTCCTTATAGATGTAACAGGGGATTAGAAGCTGAAAATGTTTTACTGGTAATTTCATAAGAGGAGTGCCTGGCTCATGGCTGTTAGACCCTAGAGGGGGGGTGATTAGGGTCTTATGCTAATCTAATCCGATTAAATACCAATTAAAATTAATTATCAAGTTATCCTAGCAAGTATGAAATACAACAAGATATATGAGCTAGGATAAGCAATATGAACAATGAGATATATCCTATATGATGAAATATGTATGATAGGATATATAAACTAACACAAGGGTAAACAATTTAACTACAAGTGTGATAGGGCAAAATGATCAACAAGCAATACACAATGGCGATGTAAGATATGAACATGAAAAACAAGTGCGCCAATGCAATCACAAACAAAACGATATGTTTACGAGGTTCGGTCCCCACGACCTACGTCCCCGCTCCTCACCTCGAGGAGATCTCCACTATCACAACCGGGTTTTCTACGTTCACCCGAACAACGTTTACACCTCACAATACAATCACTATGTAATCACACCTCACACACTAAGTGTTGGTCCTAGCCCGTGTCCTCCTCCTCAAGTGCTCGGTTACAACCTCTCCCTAGGCACGTCAACCGACGCCACTCCTCTTGGATTCGACCCCGTCTCTCACCACACACTTCTCTCGGTGTACAAGTGTATTACAAGTGAATCTCTCAATAAGCACAATATAAATCAATTGATTGTTCTCTAAACAATGTGAGAACTCAATTAAGCACAACTCTTAGTCACAAACCCACAACCCCAAATTATACTATGAATGTAAATACAATAAGCTCAATAGGTTGTGTGTGAACAAAGAGATAAAACAATATAAACTCAATATTAAATCTAGCTTATGAAATTAAGAACAAAACTTATAAAATGCTAGAATTGAGTTTAAGGAAACTTCTCTATAGATGACAAGAGATGGAGGGAGAATAGTTGGAAGCTCAAACTTCAATAGATGATCTCCTCAAGCTCTTGTGGAATTGAATTCTCAAACTCAAACACCCAATTGCTTAAAAGCTTCTAAACAAACATTAAACAAACTTAAACCCTTGTTTAGAATCCTTTAAACTTGTTTAAAACATTTCTTAAGAGCTCTTAGAGGTATGAGGGCATGGGGTATATATAGGCTCATGAAACAACCCCAAAAACCCATAAAAACACCCCAAAACATTAAAATAAACAAAAAAAACAGAACTAGCCGTTACTGTAGCAACGGTCGGATGCTACAGTAACTTCGGTCGACCGGTACGGTCGACCGGGAGCTATCTGCAAAGCTGAGTAACGTCCTGAGACATTTTCGGTCGACCGGTCCGGTCGACCGGAGTTACTGTAGCAATGCGCAGATGTTTTGTAAAATCAATTTAAAATAGTAAATGAACTCCAAAAATTATGAAATTTTGTGGGAATGTTCTAGACATGTAGAATGACATGTTAGAGAAAGAATTTCTGAAAAAGCATTTCCCAGTTGATAGAAATAAATATTTGAACACAGATTTACAGTTTCTGAAAAACTGCTGACATATACGATTTTGTAAAATCAATTAGATACAGTAAATCAACTCCAAAAATAGTAAAATTTTAAGGGAAGTTTATAAACATGTAGATAAACATGTCAGAGAAAGAATTTTTTAAATATCACTTTCCATTTGTGAAAACTCATTAGTTTTGTAAAACATGCACGAACATGTGCACGAACGAAAACGTGAATTTGTAAATTCCTTTAAACATAACAAATCAATTCCAAACTTGATAAAACTTTGAGAAATGTTTGCAAATGATATTTTGAGCATGTTACAAAAAGAATTTTCTAATTTGCATTTCCCAATTGTGAAATATCATTATTTTGCAAAAGTGTTCAAAACATGAAAAAGTGATATACATGAAGTTTGATGTTTTGACATAAACAATGTTTTGAAACTTTGCACAATGATTATATAGACTTGATAAAATATGTATATGATGATTGTTAAGTCTATAAACTGAGAATACAATATTTGAGCTTAGAAATCAAATACGTGTATGTATATATAAACATCAAAATCTAAAACACTTGTATGTATATATATATAACTATGCATAGAAACTAAATACGTGTGTGTATATGATATTGAGCTTAGAGTATCTAACACACATAATATAAAACCTAAACTACATTACCCAAGCAATCTTGATCTTCAATAAGCTCTTCTTGGTAAACGTTGCGGATGAAGCTAAACTTGGATCTTGAACTTGAATTGTACGATGCTTCACTCCACAATTCCGCCAACCTCCATTTGATATCGTCGTTAAAGCGCTATTCCATCCATCCTCCAACTCGTTGTTTGTCTAGAATAAATACGAAAACACAAATACTAGACAAACAACATTAGAAGTAAATTGTTTGTTAAACATCATCAAAACAAAAAGGTCAACAATGGCAAGATAAATCTCAGCGGGAATACATGTGCAGGTTGAAAACAGATACCTGATACATGTCTTCGGGCCTATGATCTTTGTTGAAGAGTCAATAGGTGAAGTTAGAAACAGTACTACGGCTCTAGTAAATGTTTCATTGAGTTTTGGATACTAAATTTGTTATCTCACAAATTGTGATGAGATTCTTGATGTACATTCATTTTTCATATTGGTTGATGAATAAAATTTTTCATTTACCAAAAAAAATTCAACAAACAAGGAGCTAATAATAAACCAAGCAGCTATTAGGTCCATAACCATTCAACAACCCATGAGCTAATAAATCAAGAGTGTGGATAGATGGGGATTAGGTTTGCACCCATAGGGTCTGTTCGGCAACTTGATCAGTTAAAACCAGTTTGTGGAGAAGAAGGCCCACCCGAAGACTTGAGGAAACCGCAGCTATATATATTTATCTTTTGCAGACTTAGGGCCGTGTGCACGGAGGGTTCGCGGCTACAGAGAGCAAGTGCACAGGATTGAAGAAAGTGCGGCTGCGGGAGAAAAAGTCAACGGCTTTCTTTGGTTTCGTGTAAATAGGCTTTTGTGCTTTTGAGAGAGATAATTATTTGAGGGTTTAGATTGTGAGAATTATAAACCTATTTGTATTTTTTTCTCTCTAATAGTAGATCCCCCTCCTTGCCCCGTGAACGTAGACAGTTTGCCGAACCACGTAAAATTGATTTGTTTGTATTTGTGGCCATTGTAATAGTTTTTTAGGATCCATTGACAAGTCAGTCCTAGAACCAATGAGAGAAAGAGCCAATATCTCACTTTGTTAAGATATTCGCTTCAGAGTCTTATTTCCTTAGTGAGACGGGAATTCTTATTGATATTTCTCTCTTATTGTGTACCAGAAACTCTGCCGAAATTTCCGCTGCGCACAACAAGTGGTATCAGAGCTCGGGCTACGTTTGGGCTATTTGGAGGAGTAGATCAATTTGAAAGCTCGTCTAGGGTTTTGTTTGGTGATAAATGTGAGATCGATTTGGTGAGTTGATACCGACATTTGGAGAGTGTTTGCATTCTCATTTGGGTTCTCAACTTGTTGTGGATTGAGTCCGTTGTCGTGAATTGTTTCACTTCGTCCAGGACGCAACAAGTGAGACATTAGTTTTGGTGTCGGCTCAGTTTTGTGAAAACTTCACTGAGGTGGAGAATTGTGAATCACGTGGGGGGGGGGGACCACGAGCGGAAAGCAGCAAGAAGCAAAGGATTTGGAGAAACAGCGCGGTTAAGTTCTCATGGGGGCCACCTCAAGAATGCAACAGCGCATGAAGAGATCAGCTAAAGCACGTGAACACGGTTTTGATTAGAGAGAAGAAGGCCCACCTGAAGACTTGAGGAAACCGCAGCTATATATATTTATCTTTTGCAGACTTAGGGTCGTGTGCACGGAGGGTTGGCGGCTGCAGAGAGCAAGTGCGCAGGATTGAAGAAAGTGCGGCTGCGGGAGAAAAGTCAGCGGCTTTCTTTGGTTTCGTGTAAACATGCTTTTGTGCTTTTGAGAGAGATAATTATTTAAGGGTTTAGATTGTGAGAATTGTAAACCTATTTGTATTTTTCTCTCTCTAATAGTAGATCCCCCCTCCTTACCCCGTGGACGTAGGCAATTTACCGAACCACGTAAAATTGATTTGTTTGTATTTATGACCATTGTAATAGTTTTTTAGGATCTATCGACAAGTCAGTCCTAGAACTAATGAGAGGAAGAACCGATATCTCACTTTGTTGAGATATTCGCTTCAGATTCTTGTTTCCTTGGTGAGACGGGAATTCTTATTGATATTTCTCTCTTATTGTGCACTAGAAACTCTGCCGAAATTTTCGCTGCGCACAACAAATAAGCCTCTTATTCTCAAAGAATATATATTGAAGTCTGATTGATAAAATGTAGGCCCTATCAAGTCACATGACCATGGAAAATTTTAACCGCATTCGTTTCTCTCTTGTATGATCATGATGAGTGACATTAGAGTACATAAGGAAACAAACAAACACACAACACACACTTTGACAAAAACTTAAGTAGGATTTTGTGACAATTTGAAAGTTAAAAGGGTTAACCGAGAAACTTGACAAAAACTCATGTTGCGCGCAACAGAAATTTTGACAGCACTTCGGCAGTACAACAAGAGAGTCAGGTCGCAATAAGAATTCTCGTCTCCCCAAGGAAACAAGAATCTGAAGCAAAATATCTCAACCAAGTGAGATATCAGCTCTTCCTCTCATCAGTTCTATGACTGATCTGTCGAGGGAACCTAAAAACTATTACAAATCACACAAATAACGAGACAACCAATTTTACGTGGTTCGGCAAATTGCCTACATCCATGGGGCAAGAAGGGGAGATCTACTACTAGAGGGAGAGAATATAACTAGGGTTTACAATCACACAATCTAAACCCTCATACAAACTCTCAGATCCCTCACACAAATACTCTCTCAAAAGGATGCACAAAACCCTAGAACAACTGCACAAAACTAAAAAGGAAAACTCTACTTTTTTCTTTTTCTTTTGCACCGTAGCCGTAAACCTTGCACACTATGCTTGCTTATTTTTTCTGCCACAGCCACAAACTTCACAAAACCTCCTTGCTCACATTTCCCAAAACCCTAGAGACGCGTTATATAAGCGCATGAACTAACTCGGGTGGGCCTTCAAATTAGTTGATTCGTGGGCAATCTCTTCATGCGGAAATAGTGGACGAGTGGGTGGGTCCTATGTCCTTCACAATTCTTCACCTCGGTGAAGTTTTCTCAAAACTAAGCCGATACCAAAGCATCCAAATGTCCCACTTGTTATGCCCAGTACGCCGCAAAGTTAATTCACGACAACGGACTCAATCCACACTAAGTCGAGAACCCAAACGAGAGTCCAAATAATCTCACCACCATCAAGATCAACTAATCCAAACCGGCCGCATCATAAAGAATGCCTACGTATCCTCTTGCCCAAGGAATCAAGCCTCCCGTAGTTCATTCAAATGGCCGCCAACGGCCTCAACAATCATGAATGTGCAACAAGTTTCGACAATGATCAAACTTGTTGCTCGGAACCACCTTAGTGAGCATATCCGCCGGATTATCCTTCGTGTGGACTTTCACAATTTCCACATCGTCATCTTCAAGAACATCTCGAACGAAATGATAACGAACGTCAATGTGCTTCGTCCTCGCATGAAAAACATGATTCTTCGCCAAATAGATAGCACTCATGCTATCACAATGAATAGCGACGGACCTCTGTGATATACCAAGTTCCTCCAAAAGTCTTAGAAGCCAAATAGCCTCCTTCACAGCCTCTGTAACTGCCATATACTCTGCCTCCGTCGTAGACAAAGCCACCTATCGACTGTAAGGTGCATCTCTAACACACCGGCGCACGGGTCAAAGTGAACACATACCCCATCGTAGACCGGCGCTTATCCAAATCCCCGGCATAATCCGAATCAACATAACCAATGCATAGCTGCCCACCTGTAGTGTCCCGCTCATAAACTAAACCAACATTGAGCATACCTCGAATGTACCTTAAAATCCATCTCACGGCATCCTAATGACCCACTCCTGGATCGTACATGTATCTCGAAACCATGCTCACCGCCTGTGACAAGTCCGGCCTCGTACATACCATCGCGTACATCAAGCTCCCAACCGCGCTCGCATATGGAGTCTTCGATATCAACTCACGATCTTCAACTGACTTTGGTAAAAGACCATCTGAAAGCTTCAAATGAGCTCCCAAAGGTACACCAACTGGCTTCGTATGCATGCTAACATGGAATCGTTATAGAACCATCTTCAAGTAAGCCACCTGTGTTAAACAAATTTTGCCCTTCTTCTTGTCTCTGCCGATCTCTTCTTGTCTCTGCCGATCTCTTCTTGTCTCTGCCGATCTCCATCCCTAGAATGCGCTTCGCCTCACCCAAGTCCTTCATCTCAAACTCATTTGAAAGCTGAACTTTTAACTCATCTATAGCCGACCTGGAAATAGAGGCAACCAACATGTCATCGACATAGAGCAACAAATAAATGTACGCACCTCCTTTTAACTTGCGAAAATATACGTAAGGATCAAACTGGCTCTGAGTGTACGAATGACCAATCATAAAACCATCGAATCGCCTATATCACTGTCGAGGAGAATGCTTTAAGCCGTAAACCAATTTCTTCAATATGCAAACCAAATTTTTTTTCCTACAGCTCGGAATCCCAATGGCTGAGTCATATATATTTCTTCATTAAGATCACCATGAAGAACTACCGTTTTCACATCCAACTGATCTAACTCCAAACCATACTATGCCACCAAAGCTAGCAAAATCCGAATCATCGGAATTATCGTCTTTCACAATATTCACCTCATTGGCCTTCGGGCCTTTTTTCTTACCATTCTCTTTCTCCTTGAACTTCGGGCAGTCTCTCTTCTAATGTCCCTACTCCTTGCAGAATGCACATTGGTTCTTTGCTAATTGGTGGCGGCTTCTTGACTTTGACCTCCCTCTATTACTTCCTTTTGAATATGGGCTTCTACCTCTCGTCGACAAGGCCTCAGCTGAAGTGCTAGCACGGGAAGTCTCCTTGTCCTTCCTCCTCAAATCGTAATTAGTCAATGCGTTAGTCACTTCACTATAGCTGATAGAAGATCTCTCGTTCAATAAAGTGAGCACAAAGGTATCATACTCCTCATCCGGTAAGGAGCCCAACAAAATAACCGCATTGTACTCATCCGATATCTTCTCATCAACATTCGCTAAGTCCGACAACAATTTAGTATAGTTGTTCACATGAGATGCTAGCGAGGTACCTCTGGACATCTGAAATCTAAAGAGTCTTCACAGCAAGTGCAACCTGTTCTTAACACTCTTTGTGAGATATTTGTTATTAAGAATTTCCCACATCTTCATTGCAGACGTCACCCCAATCACATCAAATTTCAGTTCCTATTCCAAACAGGACCTGATCACCCCACACGCATTCCTATTCATCTTCTCTCATATCGCCTTATTATATTTAGGTGGTTTCTCATGGACCATGATGGTCTCTTCCAAATTCTGAGCATTGAGTGCATCCTGTACGTCGCTCATCCACAAATCAAAGTTGATTTTACCGTCATACTTCACCACACTAATCTTAGTGTTCTGAAAACCAACTTGTATTTTACTCGCCATCGACTTGCTACTTTCACATTCTTCTCCCATTGCAAACTAACTCCAAATTTTAAAGAAAGAACAAATTTGATAGAAATTAGGAACCACCCAACTGAACCCTAGATCGAATTCCAAATAGATCTCCTATCTACACGAGGAAAGCGAAATCTCCAACGGCAACTCCTAATGCTATTTCCACCGAAGCCTAGAACTCCAAGAACCAAGCTTCACACAAGAATCTTCCTCCACCAAAAAACCCTAGATTTGAAATCTAGGCTCTGATACCACTTATTGCACACAGCGAAAATTTTGGTAGCACTTCGGCGGCACAACAAGAGAGTCAGGTCGCAATAAGAATTCCCGTCTCACCAAGGAAATAAGAATCTGAAGCAAAATATCTCAACCAAGTGAGGTATTAGCTCTTCCTCTCATCAGTTCTAGGACTAACCTGTCGAGGGAACCTAAAAGCTATTACAAATCACACAAATAAAGAGACAACCAATTTTACGTGGTTCGGTAAGTTGTCTATGTCCACGGGGCAAGGAGGGGGAGATCTACTATTAGAGGGAGAGATACAACTAGGGTTTACAATCACACAATCTAAACCCTCACACAAACTCTCAGATCCCTCACATAAATACTCTCTCAAAGGGATGCACAAAACCCTAGAACAGCTGCACAAAACTAAAAAGGAAAACTCTACTTTTTTCTTTTTCTTTTGTACCATAGCCGCAATTGCTCTGCAGCCGCAAACCTTGCACACTGTCCTTGCTTTTTTTCTGTCGCAGCCACAAACTTCACAAAACCTCCTTGCTCATATTTCCCGAAACCCTAGAGACACGTTATATATGTGCACGAACTAACTCGGGTGGGCCTTCAAATTAGTTGATTTGTGGGCAATCTCTTCACGCGGAAACAGCGGACAAGTGGGTGGGTCCCATGTCCTTCACAACTCACACCAAAATTCAAGTTTGGAACTTGAGAATCCGTGATTAGTGACATATTATGTTTAAAAATAGGGAAAATTAGTCATGAGTCTTAAATGCGAGCTTTTAAAAGTATTTTTGGATTTTTTTTAGTGAAAATTTTGAACCACAAGTGATTGGTTGCAACATAAACTTAATTTAAAAATGGTCTTTGTATAAAACGGCATTCAAAGATAGTTTTTGTTAATCACTCTACTTTTAAGTGGTTTCTTAGGAAAGGGTAAAAAATAAAATAAAATAAATAAAAACATAAAATTCGTTGTGCAACAGTCCTCACACCAGATTCACCAACTCTTACCATTAACCACTATAAAGACCGCTACAGACTCTTCAGCAACACACAAAGAGGGCGAAAATGAGGCCCAATTCCTTTGTTCTTCTTCTTCTTCTTCTTGGTGCTTGTGCTATTCTATTTCTTGCAAATATATCCTATGCTTCAAGATTGGGAGGAGGTAAGGTCCTAAAACTACGAGGCAAGGTCCCAAAACTAGGAGGGTACCGTCCAATAAAGAACTTGAGCGATCCACACTTGGCTGAGATTGGTAAGTTTTTGGTGAGTGAGAACAACAAAGAGGCCAACACCAAGATTGTGTTCACCAAAGTGATCAAAGGTGGGAGCCAAGTTGTGGCTGGAATCAACTACAAGCTTGTTATTGAGGCCAATGATACTACTCATAATAATAAGGTTGGGAGGTATGAGGTTATTGTTTGGGAGAAGTCTTGGAAGAAATTTATGAAGCTTACCTCCTTTAAGCCTGTTGGTATTAAGGTATAAATATAATGTGACTTTTGTGTGTTTGGTTGTAATGATCGATTAATTATTATAATAAAGTGACTACTTTGGTTCTAAATTTTTGTGTTTTTTTAACTGGTGTTGAATCTAATATGGTTTCTATGTGCTGATTGTTGTGATTTGAAGTGTGGTTAGGAAAAATAACGCATCTTGAGACTATGCGTATGGTTGTAATGGCTAATTGGTTATATTAATAATAAAGTAGTTGGTTTATCTTTGTTTTTCTAGATTAGTGATGTTTTTTCTCTTTAGATCTGTCATGGATTTAGCAGTATTTTTTTATGTAGTAGTGATTAAAAGTTTGCTTAGGAGACAATTATGCATTTTAAAGCAAATCAATTACAGATTTTGATCCTCTACACTACTATAAAGTAGTGCAGAAATAATTATTTTTAACGGTTAGTTGTGATTCATTTCAAAATCTAATGCTTACCATCAAAACTGCTGTCACTCTTGTTTAAAAAAAAAATACTGTCACTCTTAGATTACAAAAACAATTTGAATTCACGGCTCAACAAAGGGACAAAATAAAAAAATTTCATTGATTTCTCCGCCAACTGTTCAAATTTAAAACTCACTAAACGTATGTTAAGAAATGTGACATGCTAGGAAAAGACTTGTAAAAAAATATTAGATATTTCGCCCTTCTTACAATAGTATAGAAGTATCAGAATATAAAGTTACAACCCTTAATTCTCATCACAGCTTTGGAGTTTTGGTGTAATGGTTCGAATGACTTTAAGATCGTATCAAAGCAATCTGTCATAAATTTAAATCTGATTTTCTAAAAAAATAATACCATTGTGTGAGTGCACGTTAGAATATAAAAGTATAATACCCACCACAACTTTGAAGTTTAGATCTAATGGTCCACACGATTACTTTCAATAAGAATTTGATCTAGTCAACTTTAAAACGAGTCTGAGTTTGTGAGAAACAGACAAGAGGTTATAAATCAAAATAAGGATCAAAATAATAAGGTTGGGAGGTATGAGGTTATTGTTTGGGAGAAGTCTTGGGAGAAATTCATGAAACTTACTTCCTTTAAGCCTACTGGTATTAAGGCATAAAAGTATATAATTAATATAATGGTGAGTTTAGTATGTTTGGTCGTAATGGTTGATTGATTATCATAATAAAGTGGTTATTTTGGTCCTAAATTTTTGTGTATTGTTTTTAATAGGTGGTGTCTTTCATGCATGGTTAGACCACGTGTTGAATTTAATTGTGTTATCTATGTGCTGATTGTTGTGATTTGATGTGTTGTTAGAAAAAATAGTTCATCTTGTTTGTCATTGTAATGGCTGATTAGTTATAATAATAATAAGGTAGTTGGTGTTGGGGTTCCGAGGGCAAACACAAACGCTGAGAGAGAATGTCAAACACAATCAAAATAATAGCACGAACACAAACAAATGAATTTTACATGATTCGGCAAGTTGCCTACGTCTACGGGGCAAGAAGGGTATAGTTTTCACTAATAGAGAAGGAAAGTACAAATGGAGATTACAAATTCACTCAAAACCTCTCAAACAAACCTCTCAAAACTTTCAAACAAAACCTAACCAAATTGCTCAGAATCTCTTTTCTGTGCAAAAAACAAACCCCTTTTCAACTCTCTTTTTTCTCTCTAATTATCTCTACCAATTTTCTCTTCTAAAACGTTCCATATATATAAAAATCCTAAAACCAAAAACATACTAGGAATTCTAAAATAAAAAACAAAACAGATTAGAAATCCTAATAACCTGTTACCAAAACAGATTTGGAATCATGTTACCAAAACAGATTAGGAATCCCAATAACCTGTTACCAAAACAAATTAGGAATCTGCTATTTAATAATTCTCCACCTTAGCGAAGTTTTCCCAAAACTGAGCCGACACCAATACCAACCAAACGTCTCACTTGTTGCGTCTAGTACGAAGTGGAACAAATCCACGACAATGGACTCAATCCACAACAAGTCGAGAACCTAAACGAGAATGCGAACAAACTCCAAATGTCGGTATCAACTCACCAAACCGGCTGTATCAAAAATGACTGTCTACATATTCTCTTGCCCAAGGAATCAAGACTCACGTAGTTCACCAAATGGCCTCCAAAGACCCTCAATCAACTAGAATGATTCTCAATCCTTCACGATCATCACCAACAAATCTGCAGCTGATAACTCTCCCACTAGCCTCAAAGTGAAACGAACCAAAACACCTCCACTTGAGGTGAACAAACAGCCATAGCCAAATCTGAAATGTGTCCACCAGCTACACCCGAATCAACAAACTCATCATCTGCATCCACATCAACATGATCTCTAATCCGTGTCACCTCAGCTGGAATCCCAAATGATACATAATGATTTGGAGAACGTGGAGTAATTTCCACCCAGCGAGAAGCAGCATCACTCTCCACTCGCTGCCATCTCCTAATGATCTGTCCAACACTCTTCACCTGCTGAGAGTCAAATGTGACATGCTCAGAACAATATAAGAATCCTATAACTCGTAACCAAACACGCTTCTGAATTCCAAATGTGCACTCGAATCAAATTTCACATCCTTGATATGACAATATGCTGGGCATCCAAATATCCGAAGCAACCTAAAATCTAAAGAAGCTCCACCAGATCCAAATACTCCAATCGTGGCAGACAACAACCTGTAAATAAGATGGCTCCAATATGTCAAAGCCTCAGCACTAAAACTCCTCTGCAAACTACTTCTTGACATCAAACACCGATCCTTCTCCAGTAAGGAACTGAAAGTACCCTAATGCCACTAGGAAAGAACCCTAGATGGGGGTGAATAGGGTTTATGCTAATCTAATCCGATTTATGCCAAATTAAAAACTAATTAATAAATATATCCTAGCAAATGAGATATGAACAATATATGTGTAAGGATATACAAGTTAACACAAGGGTGAACAAACTAAACTAGATAGTGGGCAATATAAACAATGAGCAATTGACAAAGGCAATATGAATAATAAGCACGAATGTAAAAGTGTGTCAATGCAATCACAAACAAATGATATGTTCATGGAGTTCGGTCCCCACGACCTACGTCTCCGTTCCTCACCTCAAGGAGATCTCCACTATCACACCGGGTTTTCTACGCTTACCCGAAAAATGTTTACACCTCATAATACTGTTTTCTAGCTAACCGAAAACTTTACAATCCACACTCACAATGTAACTACACTAACTACACCTCAAGTGTTGGTCTCTAGCCTGTGTCTTCCTCAAGTGTTAGGAATTACAACCTACCTCTAGGCATTACCACTTACCCCACTCCTCTTGGGACGACCCCGTCTCTCACCACATACTCCTCTCGGTGTACAAATATATTACAAAGTGTATCTCATAATGAAGCTCATAATACAATAAATTTGTTCTCTACAATAGATGAGAACTCAATGTAAGCTCACTCTCTAAGTCACACAATCCCACAACCCAATTATATAATGTATGCAAATACAATAAGCTCAATAGGTTGTGTGTGAGCAAAGAGAAAAATCAAATCAACTAAACTCAATATAAACACTAGCTTAATAAAATGATAATCAAACATTATAAATTGTAAAGCTAGATTGAGTTTAGGAGAACTTCACTATAGATGACAAGAGGGAGAGAGAGAAGAGTTGAAGCTCAAACACAAATGGTGATCTCCTCTAGCTCTTGTAAAATTATCTTCACAAACAAACTCTTGTAAACAAATCACTAAACACCCTTGAAAACTCTTTAAACCTCTTTTAAAACTTTTATTAATTAATTCAGAATATTAGAGGGCAAGGGGTATATATAGGATGAAGAAACAACCCCCAAAAACCCAAGAAAACCAAGCAAAAAGACAAAATAACGGATATATAGAAATCTAGAAAAACTAGCCGTTATGAGGTTGTCGGTCGACTGAAAATGTAAATCAGTCGACTGATGACCTCGACAGAAGAAAAACAGACAGTTTCAGAGAGCTGGAATTTTGTATATCTGGTTTTGTAAAATCAATTAAAAATAGTAAATCAAATCCAAAAATCATAAAATTTTTAGGAAAGGTTCTAGACATGTAGATAAACATGTTAGAGAAATAATTTATAAAATATCACTTCCCAGTTGAGAGAAATAAATGTTTGAACACAGATATTACAGTTTCTAAAAACTGCTAAAACACCCGATCTTGTAAAATCAATTTGACACAGTAAATCTATTCCATAAATTATGAAATTTTTATGGAAGTTTCTAAACATGTATGTGAACATGTTAGAGAAAGAATTTTGTAAATATCACTTCTCATTTGAGAGAAATAATTTATTTTGTAAACTGGTCAAGAACTAAAAATCTGGAAACTGTAAACATGTCATTGGTCTACACATCAGTCAACACATCAGTCGACTGATCAGTCGACAGAAACAAAGCAGAGAGGAAAATGAGGGTTCCAGGCATATTCATTAGTCGACTGATCAGTCGACTGATAACACACTATTGTTTATGTCAAAAGTTGCTTTCATTGTCATCAAACCTGTTACACCGTTTATCGATTATAAGTTCGAAGAAAACAAAAAAAGTTGATCTTTTTATAAGATATTCTTATAATGAAAAATAAGATTACAACTTTATCAAACAAAACACAGAGGACGTTTATCACCCGTTGCTTTGCGTGGGATCATTGCCTGTGTCGGGGACGTGTTAGTCCGTGGACCACTGCAGATCAAATCCGGTTGACAAGTGTAATTAATGCTCTTGTTTCACGAAGGAAATAATCGCAGTAGCGACAATCACGACCAAGCGGGATTGTGGCACTTCTCGAGATTAAAACAAAGTTTAATCCGGAGAAAGGAGGGGAGAGAATCTCAAATCTTTCAAAGGCTCTTTTCTTTATGAAAAAGTTCGCCAAGATCTGCTGATTCTCCTCTGAAATTCGTGGTCTACTGTTCAATTGGACAATACCTCGCCCTCAGATTTCAGATCCTTTTAAATGAGGGCTCTGGGCTTCTATTTATAGGCTTTTGTCACTGTGTCTTCTGATAAGATCAAGTGTTTTGACGTCATCTGCAGTTGATAACCGCCAAGGCGCACTTAAGGATAGCTTCAGAATAGTTAGGGAGTTCCTGGAATGAAAGAATCCTTAAAAATATTGAAATCCGTATTTAGGAGGTTTTGGGAGGCCCAGATGGTCGTGGTGATTCGGAGGTGTGCGAGTCACCATTTGGTGACTCGGAGCCTTGCGAGTCAGTTTGTACCACCTCAAGTATTTTAATTCTAACTCTCTCATCCAATCTCAGAATGAGGTGATTCAAGATGCGTTGGAAAGCTGACGAAACGAACTACACCTTTTGTGTTTTGAGTTTCTTCAGAATCAAATCACAACATGAACGAAATATCATTTTTTTGTGCGAGTCATCATTTGGTGACTCGCATGGGTGTGAGTCACCATTTGGTGACTCGCAGCCTTGCGAGCCAGTTCGTACCTTCTCGGGTATTTTGACTCTAACTCACTCGTTCGATCTCGGAATGAGATGATTCAAGATGAGTTGGAAAGCTAACGAAAAGACCTACAATGTTTTTGTTTTGAGTTTCTTTAGAATCAAATCATAATATGGCCGAAATGTCACTTCTTTGTGTGAGTCACCATTTGGTGACTCACAGCCTTACGAGCCAGTTCGTACCTCCTCGGGTATTTTGGCTCTAATCTCTCGTCTGATCTCGGAATGAGATGCTTCAAGATGATTGGAAAGCTGACGAAAAAACCTACAACTTTTGTGTTTTGAGTTTCTTCAGAATCAAATCATAACATGGTCGAAATGTCACTTCTTTATGCGAGTCACCATTTGGTGTTTTGTCCAATTGGTGGTTCGTAGCCTTCTCTTTGTCTTGAGCTGTGTGCGGACACCTATAGGTAATTTTTGACGCCTACAACTATCAGTCTGTTTAAAACTGAAAAACTAATTTTTGAAGTGCCATTAAAAATAGCAAATAAATTCTAAAAATTATGAGACTTTGGGAAATGTTTATAAACACGTAAATGAACATGTCACAAATTTTTTTTTTTGGAATTGCACTTCATACTTATGAAAACTCTTTATTTTACAAAACTAGTCCAAAACATGAAAATATGAAACACTTGTTTTTGTCATTTTGACTAAACCATGTTTTAAAAGTTTACAAAATGATTTTATAGACTTGATAAACTATATATAAAGTGATGTTGAAGTCTATAAACTAATAAAACAATATTTTATCAAAAAGACCTATATTTTGATAAAATCATCAAATACGTGTGTGTGAATAATATGAGCTTAAAGTATTAACACACAAATATAAACCTATACTACAAACACTATAAACTATTATACCCAAGCTTGTGATCTTCAATGAAGCTCTTCTTGGTACACTTTGTGGATGAAGCTTGAACTTGGATCTTCAACTTGAATTGCATTACTTCACTCCACTACTCCGCCAACCTCCATTGGATATGATCGTTGAGACTCGATTCCATCCATCCTCTAACATATTGTTTGCCTAGAATAAATATAAAACATAAACACTAGACAAACAACATTAGTGATAAATTATTTGTTAAACATCATCAAAACAAAAGGACCTAACAGGAACAACCCATCAAATTTGCCATCTCATCTCGTTGCCCCAATGTTTCCTTTCTAATGAAGTATCTCAAATTGCCTTGAGCTAGACACAAATGCATAAAATGACCCCTCTTGTACTTCCTATCAAAATCAGAACTAAGTAAATTTACCTTTCTGCTTATACACTTATTCCACCTGTTGTTAAGTACTAGGACTTCACTCAAATAGGACTTGGCTGCAACCCACAAATGCCTAGAACAGTTTTCAACACAGGAAACCAAATACCTATTACCTCCCAATGATGCCTCCTTGGTAGGTGCCCAAATCCTTATGTGAACATCATCTAGAAGGTCCTTCGCTCGGTGAATAGAGGTGTCAAACTTTACCTTGGTCTTCTTGCTCACACCAACATGCTCACAGGACTTCAATCTTCAGGTCAAAGCACCTCTCTTCAATCCATGCACGGAATCAACACTCGAATGTCCCAGCCTCCTCAAATACCACAGTCTAGCCGAATCAATAGAAGTCGTCAGCGCTCTACCTATCACCGTGCTCCCAATCAAATAGTACAAATTATTCTTTATAACGCCCTTCATTACAATCACGGACCCATTGTGATCTTCAGAGATGTATTTTCTAAGATCACCCTATAGCCTGATGCCTCCAAAACTCCAAGTAAAATAATATTCTTCGACAACTACGGAACGAACCTCTCTTCCTTCAACTCCCACATTCTGATATGAACTGTTCAAATACCACCAATAGAGCATTCATGATCATTACCCATGAGCACGATATCCCCTCTTTCCAACTCCTCAAAGCTAGAGAACTAATCCCTCCTAGGGCAAATGTGGTATGAAGCACCTGAATCTAACATTCACTTCGTAAAGTCGGCATCACAAACTGACGGTAGTGCAGGGCACGAGTAGCCCGAAGATTTAGAATATGAATTGTCGTCACTAGCCTTGGTAACATTCACCTCTGAAGCTTGTATAGCTTTCCCCTTATTCTTCCCGACTCGATCTTTCAACTTTGGGCATTCAGACTTTTAATGTCCATCTTCTTTGCAAAAAGCACATTGATTCCTACCAACTGAAGGATGTGCTCTTCTAGATTACGACCTCCTTTTTTGGTTTGAACTTTTCCCTCTTGCGATTAATGCTTTCGCTACTACATCATTAGAAGACTCCATGTCTTTCTTCCTAACCTGATAGTTCACAAGTACATCGGTGACCTCATTATACGAAAGAGATATCTTTCTATTAATTAAGGTAAGAACAAAAGTCTCATATTCCTCGTCAGGTAAGGAACTCAACAACAATAATGCATTGTCCTCATCATCGATCATAACATACACATTCACCAAATCTACAAGAAGCTTCGTGTAGTTGTTCATGTGATAACTAATTGAGATTCTCTTCTTCAACTGGAAACAATGAAACCTCCTTTTCAAATGCAAGCGGTTCTCAACACTCTTTGTCAAATACTTGCTCTCAAGAATCTCCCAAATCTTTTTTGTTGAAGTCTCATTGATCTCATCATACTTTAGATCTTGCATTAAACAAGACTTAATGATGCCACACGCCGTGCGATTCATCTTCTTCCAAACCTTTTCTTCAATGTCGTCCGACTTGCCATCCAACTCCAAAGTATCTTCCAACTTTTGCGCGTTCAGCGCATCCAAAACTTCACATCTCCATAATCCAATATTGTTCGTGCCATTAAACTTTTCCACATCTATCTTCATAGAGTGGATATTCAAACTTTTAACGGTCTTCACACCAGAAGAACCACTCTCAACACCTCCTTTCTCAGCCATCTTCCTCAAAACACCAACAAACCAATACGGAATAAACTAAAAGATAGATCCAAATTGCGAGAAAGGTAGATTTTTACCTCCAACTAAAACCCTAATAAGAGCCTCCAAAGATCTCACCCTCACACGACGGAAGACAAGATCCATAATAATAAAAATCCCACGTTTGCCTCCAACTGAAGCCTAGACGAGCTTCCAAAGCGATCTACTCCTCCACCTAATCCCAAGCGTAGCCTGGTGCTCTGATGCCACTTGTTGGGGTTCCGAGGGAAAACACAAACATTGAGAGATAAGGCCAAACACAATCAAAATAACGGCACAGACACAAACAAATGAATTTTACGTGGTTCGGCAAGTTTGCCTACGTCCATGGGGTAAGAAGGGGATGTGTTTTCACTAATAGAGAAGGAGAGTACAAATAGAGATTACAAATTCACCCAAAATCTCTCAAACAAATCTCTCAAAACTCTCAAATAAAACCCTAACCAAATTGCTCAGAAAACTATCTTTTATGTGCACAAAACAAACCCCTTTTCAACTCTTTTTTCTCTCTCTCTAATTCTCTCTACCAATTTTCTCTTCTAAAATATTCAATATATATAGAAATCCTAAAACCAAAAATATACTAGGAATTCTAAAATAAAAAATAAAACAGATTAAGAATTCTAATAACATGTTACCAAAACAGATTTGGAATCTTGTTATCAAAATAGATTAGGAATCCCAATAACATGTTCCCAAAACAAATTAGAAAATATATTAGGAACATGCTATCCAACCGTTGGTTTATCTTTGTTTCTTTTGGATGAGTGATTTTTCCCCTTGTTAGATCTGCTGTAACTGGTGTTGGTTCTGGTAGTATTTACATGTAATAATTATTATGATTAATAGTTTCATTAGGGAATAATTGTGCATTTTGAAGCGAATCAATTGTAGATTTTGATCCTATGCAGTACCATAAAGCAGGGGAGAAATTATTATTTTTAGGGTAAATATCAGGGAACCCCCCCCACCCCCCCCCCCTCCCTCCCTCCTCAGTATAGGGATTATGACGAAAATCCGCTTTTAATTTTTAGATTTTATCAGAAAATCTATTTTAACTTTGAGTTTTTATTAGGGACTCCTCAATATTTTTTTTTCTTTTTTTTTTGGTGGGGGGGTTAGGTTCAGATAAAATCTTAAAGTTAAAGGGGGTTTTCTGATGACCCCTAAATTTAAAGAGAGTGTCTTACCTTTGACGTTAAAGAGGGTTTCCTGATAACCTCTAAACTCAAAGAGAGTTTTCTTGATTATTTTAAAAGTTAATAATCAAAGTTAAGGGAGTTTTTCTAATAATCAACCGAAGTGAGAGGGTGGGGGAGGGAGTGGGATGGTGGTTATGGTATTTGGCCTTTATTTTTAATTACAATCATCCATTATTTCGTTGATGAGTTGGGACAATCATCCATTATTTCGTTGATGAGTTGTGCATGATTCATTTCAGAATCCATCGCTTACCATCATTACCGCCGTTGCTCTTAAAATCCGAGAAAAAGTCTGTCTGAATCCACAATCCTCAACTATTCTCAAAGATTGCAAAAAAAATAAAAATAAAAATAAAAATCCATTGCTTAACAAAAGAGACAAAGAATAAACTCTCGTTAATTTCTCCAACACCTGTTCAAACTCATCAAACGTCTGTTGAGAAATCTAACATGCAAAGGGCTTGTAAAAATTATCAGATATTAGAGAACTTCCTACGAGAGTATAGAAGTAATTACATCACAAGCTTATGTCATCAAGAATTTGGTCTGGTCAGCTTCCACAACGGGTCTGAGTTTGTGAGAAACAAACATGGAAATATAAACACCCAAACAAGTCACGAGGACTGTCAATTTGGTCACAATCCGGTTTATATAGACCAAAGCACATCTATATCTCTATACTACTTATAAAAAAGAATACTCGTGTTAAAACTTTTGATTTTCTATTTTACCCTTTTAATTAATTTTGATAATTCACAATCATACCATTAGTTATAATTAACCATTAAATAATTATTCATAACTCTTTATTAAATGCACCTCCTAATCTGTCTCAAAATATTTGGTCAAGAATATAATTATTATCAATAGTTTACAATCTAATACTACATACAAATACTTATATGCATGTTTAGAATTTTAGAGTGTTGACTTTTTTGGGCTAACTTAATTGCATGTCGGGAAGTTTGCAGCCTGCTTTCCTCTCTAAAAAGTTAAAATGACTGCATTTGAGGGACGTCAAAGTTTAAAGTTATGGAGGACTAGAGTTTTGTAGGAACCATCTAAGATAGAATTAGATAAAGTTAATCAAATAATTATAATAATAAGATGTTGAGTCTATTCTTTTAAAATCCAATTTGAATCAATGCATAAAATATGAACCCAATTAATTAACAAATAGTCCCTTTCATTTTCTTTTTATATAACTTCTCTTTTATCTCTTGAGTATAAACTAGGTCATACATTGTCTTCCAATCACCATAGCACCTACTAAGCCAAATTCATACAAGTACAAAAGAAAAGCTCAACCAAAAATCCTCTTAGATTAGAATGAGAAATTCAGTAGAGCACAAGATGTTAACTTCTTTTGTGGATCAAATTTGCTCAAGCACGTGTTGACGTGATATATACGTTCCTCTATAATTCAATTAGAATTTTAAAAATGTGTTTCAAAACTTGATTGTTGTAGATATGACTCAATTTGGCACAATTTAAATTGCTACAGACAATTTGGCGATTAGTTTTCTTTTTGTGAGACATTGGTGTCACACGAATTTCAAAATCTATTATAAAAAGGCTAAAATGATCAAATGTATCTTCAAATCTCATTAGATTAAATGCTTTTGTAAATTCAATCCCCTAAACACATTTTAGGGTGTAATTTAAAAACACATTGTTCCAAACAAATCTATGATGTTAATATCATGCAGTAGGGGGATGATTAAGAATGCATTATGCTAATTGTATTATTCTTTTGATGTTACTGTTAGAAATACAAAATAAACTTTCTTACCGTGATTTCAGACAAAACAATTTAAATAAACACTACAACAAGCATCATATTTACATGCATCCAAAATAAATATTACATTTTATTATAAGTAAACCCTAATTGCTAAAGTGATATCTTCTTAAGCTTTTACTGTGAACCTTCTAATTAATATCTCAGTTTGACATGTGACATTTACTTTTCATTTTTCTCTCTCATTCTTCCTCTCCTTCCAACCATCTTACTTCTATTTCTAAGAAATGAAGTGGTTGGTATGATATTAAAGGTGATATATATTTTCATGGAAATGCACGAAACATGCACCAGAACTAACTACGATCGGTCGACTGATAAATCCTATTGGTCGACCGTCTAGAGGAAATTTTCAATACTCAGGACTAAGGGTCATATCGTTCGACCGATAGGATTTATAAGTCGACTGACCAGAGAGAACTTACAACAATTCTCCACCTCGGCGAAGTGTTCCCAAAACTGAGCCAACACCAACAAAATCACCAATGTGTCGTCTCTCCAAATATGGCTGTACCAATGTGGTTGCCTACGTACCCTCTCTCCCAAGGGATCAAGCCGCCCGTAGTTCCTCCAAATGACCGCAACAGGCCTCAACAAGAACAAATCTGCAACAAGTTTCTACAGTGATCGAGCTTGCTGCTAGGGATCACCTTCGTGAGCATATCTGCTGGATTGTATTTGGTGTGGACCTTCACAAGCTCCACATCCCCATCTTCAAGAACATCCCGGACGAAGTGATAGCGAACGTCAATGTGCTTAGTCCTCGCATGAAAAACTTGATTCTTTGCCAAATAGATAGCACTCATGCTATTACAATGAATGGTGACGGACCGCTGCGAAACACCAAGGTCCTCCAAAAGTCTTCGAAGTCATATTACCTCCTTAACAGCCTCTGTAATAGCCATATACTCTGCATCTGTCATCTACAAAGCAACTGTAGACTGCAAGGTGCATCTCCAACACACTGGTGCTCGGGTCAAAGTTAACACATACCCCGTTGTCGACCAGTGCTTGTCTAAATCTCCAGCATAGTTAGAATCTACGTATCATATGCATAACTGCCCACCACCAGTGTCCCGCTCAAACACCAAACCAATATTGAGAGTACCTCGAATGTACCTTAATATCCACCTCACAACATCCTAATGCCCCGGACCCGGGTCATGCATGTATCATGAAACCATGCTAACTGCCGGTGATAGATCCGACCTTTGTACATACCATTGCATACATTAAACTTTCCACTGCGCTTGC
>BQKN01059852.1:40856-51235 GCA_022839385.1 Asparagus kiusianus
GATTTGAACCATGGTTGATAGATTTCATATTTTCTTCATAGGTTGCATAAGAGTTTTACTTGACAGTCAAAAAGCTAAATGCTAGTCAAAAAGCTAAAAGCTAACTTATCCAAGTAATCTTTTTATTCTTTTCCATGCTCCATGTTAGGTAGTTGGACAATCTCAAACATTACAAAGTTTTTTCTCCAAATGCTTGTTTGATTACTTGTTCTTATTGCATGTGCCTTGTTCAAAGCTTTGATTACTTGCTATATATACATAATAATTTTGAAGATATCCCTTTATATTTTTATACTTAATGAAGCCAAGATCTTCATCTCTCCCCTCACATGCATGCCTGTGTGGCATATGCACATTTATTTTCTGGTTAGGGAAGGAGAGATATATGAGCTTTGTTCTGAGGCTTTCTTTGTTTAATTTTTGAAGTGGTCTTTTTAATGTTGCTCTTCACAGGGAACTCTCCCAGCATCACTCCGTACTTATGTGGAAAGAACTTTTGCTCGCTGCAAGGATGATTCACAAAGGGCTGCTAACCAAAAGCTTATGAAGGAGGTGAATATACATATCGGCATATATTCATGCACGTATAGTGTATTTGTTAGGATTATATGGTTACATTTTTGCAATTAATTTGGGATACAGTTAGTAGTGTATCATCTTTTAAAATGATTTTAAAATGTTTTTTGCAGCTGATCACAAAGGCTTCTGCTGATGGCACACTTTTTACAAGAAATTGGGATATCGAACCACTTTTCCCCTTGTCAAACGCCATTGATGAAGCTAATCAAAAGTACGCTTTATTTTCATTCATATATGATTTAAAATTTTCATCTTTATTGATATCTGAATGGTGCTTTGAATGTCCAAAGTTTCGTCTTTTGTTTTGATGGCTTAGATGTCTGCTTACAAGTTGTTTGTGTGAATCCTCCATTTTGGAAAAAGTTCCATGTGACCCTTCTTAACCAAACATGTTTTCTGTGGCGCGCTTGTGCGCAGAGTGTTCATCAGGGTTGATGGTGCAGGCATGGTTAAGTTTTTCTCAAATAAATATAAATAGAAATAAAATCAGAAAGTGAGTGGATACTGTTTGGAACATGCCCAGGCCCGTTACTGCATAGTAACTGCATTTGAGTTTAATGTATTTGCTATTCTTCTACAAGTATATTATATAGAATTGTTAATGCTGTTCTCCTTTTTATACTTGTTACTGTTTAAGGACCTGCATACATGGTAAAAAGATGAGATATTGTTTGTTGACTATCTTATATATTGGTGATATTGCTAATTTTGGATTTTTTATCTACTAGTCTATTTCTTGAATCTTATAAACTTTATACCAATATGCTCATGAGGATTCGATATAGCATTCCTTTTCATTCAGACTTCTGCACTAAAACTTCAAATCTGAAATGCAGTTTTGTTTCTCTTCATTTTGAATTCTTGGTCAATCTTAAACTTTATACCAACTATGTGAAAGGCATGCATGATGGTGGGGCTGAAGGGAAGGTGAAAAGTGAAGAAGATACATGCGATCATTCTGACAAAGGCGAGGAAGATGTTGAAGAGGAAGAGGCAAGGAAGAATAGGCTTGGGCTTAATAAGAAGAGTGGTGATGATGATGAGTTGATTACGAAGGGAAAATCCTATGTGAATTCGTGTAAATAATTGATGTAAAAGTTTGTGAACAATTTTTTTTCTAGTATTTTGGTGAATGTATTATTTGAATATAATGGGATTTGATATTGGAATATAATTATATTGTGTTGGATATGAATATAATTTCTTTTTTGTTAATATTATGTACATGCATCCCAAGTAGATTTAAAAAAAAAACTACTGTAGCAAAGTATCCTAGACGAAAATTCCGTCTAGGATACTAAAATTCCGTCTAGAATACATTTTTTTAAAAAAATTAAAAAAAAATTAAAAAACATAAATTTCCGTCTAGAATGAGTATCATAGACGGAAATTTCCGTCTAGAATACTCATTCTAGACGGAAATTGTTTCCGTCTAGGATACAGTATTCTAGACGGAAATTCCGTCTAGAATAATCCGTCTAGGATGTATTCTAGACGGTTTTTAATTCCGTCTAGAATATTCCGTCTAGGATGTATTCTAGACGGAATTTCCGTCTAGAATACTGTATCCTAGACGGAAACATCCCAGATGGCTATTCTCGACGGAATTCCGTCTAGGATACGCATCCTAGACGGAATTCTGTGCATCCTAGACGGAATTTTCCGTCTAGGATGCCTAATTTTTTAGCAGTGTGTGCATCATTTGTGAGAACACGTACGTCAAATTGATTTACCTCCTCCAGCAAACCATCATCATGAAGAATACCTTGTCTATCTAGTTCATTGCCCATGTCAACGAGAAATGGCGTTGAAATCTCATCCTCTTGAAAATAGTCTGCAACTATAGGGGTTGCGTCATCATCTTCACTTTTGTCATATGGATGAGAGACAGTTGCTCTCGCCTTAGTTTTACAAATAGCCCACCAATTAATTCGTTCTTTCCTTATGGAAGTGTACGCAATGTAATAGAAGAAGAAATAGTCTATCATCCAATGTGTTTGTTTTAGAGATTTCAAAACGAAACGGGTCTGAAACCTGAACCAACTGAAAACCGCTTCGTCGGTCGACCGGTACGGTCGATCGCGATCAATTCCGGTCGACCGACCCGGTCGACCGACCACCTTCCAGTTAGATACCGAGAGATCCAGAGAACCTGTCGGTCGACCGCACCGGTCGACCGACCACAGAACAGAAACACCTTCGGTCGTCCGGCCCGGTCGACCGACACCAGAGCTGAAGCACAGTAAGCCTTGTGCACGAATGCGGTCGACCGGTCCGGTCGACCGCCGCCTGTTTCGCCTGATTCTGCTGCTGATGCTGATTTTCTGTAATTCCTTCAGATTGTAGTTGGTTTCCTTTCATGTTTCATTCTCATGTTATTTTTCGGACAATACATAATCTGGTTTATTTCAGACCAACACTATCTTGGATTTCTAGTCTGATTGTTGACAAAAGTCAGGCCAGACTAAATTTGCAATACATCCGAGTAATAGAGCACTTTGCTAATCTCGGGCTCCAAATTTTCCCAAGACAAAAAAAAAGCATCTTGCTCATGGGAATATTGGCTGTTGTCTGCACTCTGTCTATAACTCTTATCTATTTCCCTCAATGGGGAGGAATGTTTTGTGGGCCCGCAAAAGACTCAGCATATGCATCTGATGATGATGGCTTTCAACTACTAAATAATTAATTTCTTGTAACAGAACAAGTTGTTAAGTGGTTTGTGCACCATTGTGATTGGTAGAATGAAGAGCAGCAAGTGCTCAATTGATTTCTTTAGCTAGGTAGATACACCTGATGATGATGCCAAAATTTCAAGTCTCAACTTTATAAGAAATAGTAATAAATTAAACCCATAGTTAAAAAAAACTTGGTTAATTATATACTGTACGTAAAAAATTCTCTCTCTCCCTCCCTCCAACTGCAACTACAAAAAATGTATTTCTTCCTTCCTAGTTGGTACTAAAACTAAACTTACATCAAACGTCTTTCAACTATCATTGCCAACAACAGAGAATACAATGATGCCAACAATAGGGAATACAACCAAAGGTGAATTTTTTTAGCACATAAAGCACTCAAAAGCTTACAATCCAATACAATTCTTAAACAAAATCTAAACTAATCAAAAGAATTGATCTTAGAGAACCTACATAACTATCGAATGCAAGATTTACAATTCACAACATCACATTAATTCCTATTTCATTATTCAAATCATAAAATTAAAAGCCCTAAAACGTAAGTTGTAGAACAATTACCTGAAAACAGTGGCAAACAGATTCCGTCGCAGATAACTGTCACTTGTGACAGAATTGTTTTTGTCGCAAAATTACCATCGTAACTGTTCCTTTTTCTTGTAGTATCTTACACAATCAATTTCATTTAAAATATTACTAGCTAACGACGATGCTCCTTCATAAGTATTGCCTACGTGGTCTCATCTTTTGTTATCATCAAATTCTCCACTTGCAATCTAGAAGAGAGACGAAATGACTCCGATAAAGTGTTTGAGAAAGATATTTTTTCTATTTAGTCCCCAAAATCTTAATAATTTGAAATTAGTCCCCCAAATCTTTTATGACTTTTGAAATTAGTCTCCATATTTCACCATGTTAATGGTTTTTTTTCCTCTTGTGAGTTTGCTCAGGCTGTTGTTTCTAATTTCAAAACATTTAAAAGATTTAGGGAATAATTTCAAATATTAAGAGTTGTTTTTTTTTTTTTTGGGGGGGGGGGGGGTAATTTCAAAAAACTAAAGAGATTTGATGGACTAATTTCAATATATTAAGACTTAGAGGTCTAATTTCAAATTCTGAAAAATGTGAGGGACTAGTATAAAAAACCCTTGAGAAAGATGAATTTTAGTTGGACATGGAATGGATTTGAATTTGTAACTTTGGTAACATTTGGATTCAATTAGTCTAGAGCATTAGTTAAAGTTCTATAGACTACGAGGGCACCAGTTAAATTTCTATAGGGACACTTTATAAGGTTGTATACATTTCCTAAAAAAAGATTCTAACTTTGATTCGTTCTTGAGTGTAATAAAAGAGATAATTGATTATATTTTTTGCTATACACAATAACTTACATATCATCTATTAACTAATACATTATTAAATGTAAACTAACATTGAAGATGAAATTTGGGGGCGGTTTGTAAGGTGCACATTAACAGGCGAATTTTTGTTTGCTATTGTGCTCCTCTGCCTAGATTTGAATGAAGAAGAAGAACAAGAAGAGCGGAAGCAAGAGGGTCTCCAACGCTGAGCTAAGGGATTCATTATTTGTTTTTCCTTCCCAATCCAATGGAGGAGGAAGATTTAGTGAAGTGGAGGTTGTCATGGAGAGCATTGGTCCAAACAGAGCAAATAAGAAATTACAGATGGAGGAAATTCTAGCTAGATCCAATCCTTTGTCAGATCCTCAGTTGCCTCAACTCAGATCTGGTGTTCTGATTCCTCATTTCCTAGGTAATCCTTCTAACTCTTTCTCATGGTCAAATGAAATGGATGAGGAAATGGAATCTGGTTTTATTGAGAATGTTAATCTAATTGAGGAAAGAGTTGAAGCTATTGTTTCCGAGCAATCTATGAATGTTAACAATGTGATTGAGATCCTGTCATAGGAGAAATTAGGGATGACGTTTCAGGTCATGAAGTTGAGGCGAATACTGTTACATTGAAGAATATTGTTCCCGAGACTGGAAAAATCTTTTGCCAGTTTATTTGCTGATAATAGAAAGCATGATAATGGATTGACCTTAGATTTTTTTCATCCTCTCAAGAAAATACTATTACATTCTCTTTGGAGGAATTGAGGGAAGGGGAAGTTTACTGGAAGCATGCTTTGATTGGTCATGTAATTGGGCTAAATGTTAAACTTAAATCTATGAAAGTATATGTGAACAAGATATGGGGTAAAATATTCTCTATTCCTCAGGTTCATTTAATCAAACAAGGAGTATTTTTTTTTTGATTTTCAGTCTGAAAAAATTATGAGTGAAGTGCTAGAAGCTGGGCCATGGTTCTTTGGTTCTAGAAGCCATGGACAATTAATGCTGAAACAGAGAAGATCTAAGATTTTAACTACCATATGTGGGTTCAATTCCCAAATTTGAGACTAAATCTATGGAGCCCTACTGGAATAAGCAAGATTGCTAGCCTTATTGGTGGTCCATTAACTACAAATAAGCTAACAACAACAAGATAGAGATTGACATATGCAAGGGTTTGTTAGAAGTTAAATTGCCACTGAAAGAGCCTCTACCTGACTTTCTTACTATACAAGGTCCAGACGGGATTTGTTATGATCATATATGAGCTTAAGCTAAGATGGTGCACTTCTTGTAACATAATCGGTCACATGACTGAGCATTGTAGGAGGCAAAAAACTAGAAGGATGTGGGTTCCTGTCAATAAAAATCCTGAAACTAAAGATGATTGTGCACAAGAGGAAGCTAATGGGAATGTTCCTGGGCAAGATGGAGAAAATGAACCTGGAAAAGATGGAAGGAATGTATCTGGGCAAAATAGAGGTAGTGTATCTGTGCAAACAGGAAAGGATAAACCTGTTAAAACATGCACCCAGGCAGAAGTGAACAATTCTGATCAAATTGGTAAAACAGTGCAAAATTGTGGAAAACATGCACAAGCAGTAGATATCGGTCAAAGTGTGTATGGGCTTGTTATTGTTCACCAATTTTCATCTCCGGTTGTAAATACCACTGGATTTACTAGTATTAACAGGGATAATATTTCAAGGAGAGTTTATGCAAGGGCTTTGGATAAAGGGATTTCATACTCTCAGGCATCTCATTTCTCACCTTTGGACCACCAGATGCATAACTTAGACCCCTCTAGCATTGATAAGGGTGTGTCATATTTTTAATGCATTTAGCCATATGGAATGTTAGAGGATTTAACAAACCCTCTAAACACATAATTGTCAAGCAATTCATTTGTCAATACAATCTTTTATTTTTAGCTTTGTTAGAAACCAAGGTTGTTGGGATAAAATACAGGTTATTGCTAAAAAAGTGACAAAGGATTGAGATTGGATCTCTAATGTTCAACAAGCAAATAATGCTAGACTTTGGATTTTATGGAATAATGATCTTCTCACAGTGCAAAAAATTGCATCCTCTGGTCAATTTGTAACATATGCTTTGGAGGCTAAAGATGACAGTTGTTCATGTTTGATTTCTATAGTATATGCTCTTAATGATGTGCAAACAGAAAAAAAACTCTGGTTGGATCTACTATCTTTCAAGCATAATGTTACTTGTCAATGGATTGTTGGAGGAGACTTTAATGCCATTATCAGCAATCAAGAGAAAATTGGTGGAGCATTAGTGACAGATTCAGACACTGAGGATTTTCAAAATTTTATCTCCTCATGTAAGCTTATGCACTTTAAAACTACTGGTTGTTTCTTTACTTGGAGTAATAAACGAAGTGCTGATACTAGAATTTGGTGCAGATTAGACAGAATACTTGTTAATGAGGATTGATACATAAATTTACTTCTAGTCAAGTGGAGTATCTAGTTCCAAATTGTTCAGATCACTCTCCAGCCCTGTTAACAATTGAAGATGATGATTTTGAGGGTAAAAGGCCTTTTAAAATTTTCAAAATGTGGGTAAAACATCCTGACTTTATCTCAGTGGTCAAGCCAGTATGTGAGCAGAATATCAGAGGTTACAGGATGTATAAATTATATTCTAAACTCAAGTCTCTTAAACCTGCATTAAAGGACCTGAATAGAAAACACTTCATGAACATTAGTGAACAAGTTCTAAGAAGAAATGAGGAGTTATCTGTAATCCAAAAGCAATTGAGCACTAATCTCTTCAACATTTCATTGATTTTGAAAGAAAAAGAGTCTCTTAGCAAATATATCAAGCTTCTAAACTGTGAAATATCTTTTTACAGGCAGAAAGCTAATATCAAATGGGGACTACATGGGGATAAATGTTCTCAGTTCTTCCACTTAATAATGAAAGCAAAAAGGCATCACAACAGAGTGCTTTCTTTGTATTCTAAAAATGGTGAAAGGATTACTGATATGCTCAGTAATATTAATGAATATGTTAGGTATTTTAAAATCTACTCGGTACTTCAATTCCAACCGAAAATCCATATCCTGAAGTGTGATTTCTAGTGGCCATATCCTCTTGTCAACTCAAAGAGATGGCATGTGTATTCCTGTTTCTAAAGATGAGATAAAGTTAGCCATTTTCTCAATGTCGGATGTGAAAGCTCCTGATCCTGATGGCTACAATGGCTCCTTCTTCAAAGTTGCTTGGAGCGTGATTAATGAAGATCTCTTTCTAGCTGTGGAGGAGTTCGTTCAAGCTGGTTAATTTCTTAGTGCTTTTAACTCTACATCTATCACTCTAGTACCAAAGATTTTAAATCCAAAAACTCCTTCTGATTTCCGCCTAATATCTTGTTGCAACTACATTTATAAAATCATTACTAAGATATTAGCTGGAAGAATTCAGAAAGTTATAAGATTTCTAATAAGTGATGCTCAAAGTACATTTGTTAAGGGGAGGATAATCTCAAATAATATTTTGCTAGCCCATGAGCTCATTAAACACTATGGTAAGAAAAATTCTTCTCCAAGGGCTATTCTCAACATTGATCTTAGGAAAGCATTTGACACCATAGATTGGAACTTTATCAAATCTATGCTTCTTATGGGTTTAGGCTTTCCTAATGTGATGATTATGTGGATTATGGAGTGTATTACCACCCCCAATTTCTCTTTGTCCCTTAATGGTTCTCTACATAGGATTTTCTAGGCGCAAGGGGTTTAAGGTAAGGTGATCCTCTATCTCCTTACCTATTTGTTTTAGGTATGGAATATTTGTCTTGAAAGCTTGGTACACTACATGATGATGGTTTATTCAAGTACCACCCTGAATGCTCCAGGTTATAGATTACACATCTATTCTTTGCTGATGATTTGCTATTATTTGTAAGGGCTGATATGAATTCAATTTCAAAATATTCAGTTGCCTCCAAAAATTCAGCCGTGTGTCAGGTTTGGATACCAATCCTAATAGTGTTCAGTGTACAGGAGTGGCATTGATGATTCCCTTAAACATCAGATATGCTCTTTTTTGAATTTTTCTAAAGGAATTCTACCAGCGAGATGCCTTGGGATGCCATTAATCTCTAAAATACTTTCATGTTTGGATTGCTCCCCCTGCTCAGCAGAATCTATGAGCAATTCTAGAGCTGGCAAAAGAAGAAGGTTTTATCTTTTGTAGGGAGATTACAATTGATTAAATCTGTCATCCTGGGAGTTCATATTTTCTGGACAAATAATTGCATTTTACCAAGCAAAGTTCCCTATAAAATTGATAGACTGTGTTCTGAATTTCTTTGGGATCGAAAAATCCCTCTAGTCTCCTGAGATGCAATATGTCAAGATAAAAAGCATGGGGGTTTTGGTGTATTTTTAGTAAGAATCTAGAACTATGTAGAAGCTATCAAGATTTCGTGGATGATTCATCTCAAAAAGGATCTGTTATGGATCAAATGGGTTCATGGCAACTACTTGCAATAAGCTAGTGTTTGGCAGGTTCAAGCTAAGACAAATGATTCATGGATGTGAAAACAACTTATTAGAGTAAGAGATATGGCAATTGACAAGCTGAGGAGTATTGAAAATCTGAAAAACTTAATCAACAGCTGTTGTGTGAATGGAAAAATCTAAGTTTCTTCAGTTTATGAAAGCCTGAATCATCCATCTCCTCAGGTAGTTTGGTTGGACACTGTTTAGGATAGTCTACATTATCCCAAGCACTCTTTCATCTTGTGGTTAGTCACCCATTCTAGGTTGCTAACACCTGATAGGCTTTGTCGAATAAATATCATCGACACAAACAGATGTGTTTTGTGCTCTAATCATTTGGAAACCTGTTGGCATCTCTTTTTTTAATGTTAATATTCTACAAGTGTATGGAACAAAGTCATGGACTGGTTAAAGTTCAATTGGAGATCGTGTGATTGGGATCACATTATTGATTGGTACAATTGTAGAGTTCGCAGAAGGGGGTTTACAGAAAAATTAAAAAGGATGGCGCTCTCTGTTTCTGTGTATTTGATATGGCAAAAGAGGAATTTAAGGATATTTCAAAGTAAAACTAGACAATCGAGCACTTGTTTCGAGCGGTAAAGTTCTCCATTTTCTCTAAAATTATAAATGATAATTTTTCATTGTATGTGAAGGAGAGAATTGAGAGAATGTAAATAATGTTTTCTTGGTTAGTTGAGAACCAGACAGGCTCTGGGATGGTTGATGTATTTTAACTTTCATATTTGGTAATGAATAAAATTTATTGACAAAAAAAGTATATTATTAAATACTTAAGAAGAAAAAGACAACAAGTATCTTTTTTTGCTATGTTATGAGAAGAAGAGAATAGAGTAATTTATCATTTAACGTACACTAGTAAAACACTTAGCATTGGTGATGGGTCATAGGAGATGGGTGCTCGATCTGCCACTAATGTGGACATTGATGATGGGGTGGACCCATCATCGATGCACCCACCACCCATGTAGACATTAATGATGGGTTGATCACTCATCGCTAATATTTGTCAACAACAGTGACGGCTTATCGTTGATGATGTGCATCAATGACGGGTCTCCATCGCTAATGTGGGGCCTACAGTAAAAAGAAGCCCTCGAGCCCTAAACCTATCCTCATTCTCCTAATTCTGTAGCCTCTCTCTCAAGAAGGAAAAAAAAACTCTCAAACCCTATCCATCTTCATCGCCC
>BQKN01059861.1:19104-31776 GCA_022839385.1 Asparagus kiusianus
GGGTCTTCCGACTCTCCTTCGAAGTGGAGAGGCTGAAACAGGTCATAGCTGACGCGCAGGCTTCCCTGGCCGTTCAAGGGAAGGCCCTTGATCAGGCGGCAAAGGAGTTGGAGGGTGTTGAGTCTCGTCGGCAACTGACCACTGACTCTGTTGGGGAGAAGGATCGAGCCCTCAAAGACGTCAAGGAAACCATCCAAGACTTGCTCTCGCGCACAGAGGAGGACATTCGTCGAGAGGTCCTAAGAAGGCTCGAGCTCCACCATGCTGAAGAAATTCGTGAGGCGGAACTGCGATTGAAATCCTTGTAATTCGCTTTTGATTTCTTGCTTGTAATAGGACTTTCCTTCTATGAATGAAACTACCCTTTTGTTTCTGGCGACTATGGCTTGTGTGCATGCTGTATATGATATATATATTTTCGTGCACTAGCTGGTGTTTAGCCGTGGGAAATTCCTCTTGCCAGATTTTAGTCACAGATTCGTTTCGCCTGCGGGCGAATTTCGACTGGGGGGCGAATTTGGAGCTGCCATGCCAACGGCGATTTCAGTTACAGGTGGGCTCTGCTTTTAGCGGGTCGTGTGTTCACCCACGTGCATCGTCAGTTACGGAGACGTGGGTGCGCCGCCGTGCATTAATTGCGGGTGATGGGTCTCTTCGTCCTTCGCGCCTGATCTGAGCCGTTGGTTAGAGATCATGCCCCGAAACTGTCGAATCGTAGCCGTTCGTATAGGATACGAGATATTCTGCTTTCTCTTTAACTGTTTGGGCCCGAAGGGTCCGCTCGCTCTGGATATAACCGTCCGGGGTCGGGGTATTTTAGTACCCTTCCTCTCGTCAAGAAAGACCATAGCTTCCTCATCTTTCTTTCCAGAAGAGATCCAAATTATTTTTACATCCCCTGATGGCACCGAAGGTGAAGAGGGTTACCTCGAAGAAGAGAAAGGGGGGGCCTTCTTCGGACGCTGTAGGAGCTGCCGCCGCCGAAGGTATGTCTCCAACCCAACTCCCACTTGGCTATGGATAGGTGTCTGTCTCCTAAATCCCTCCTTCATGTCCACGTCGTGCTTCGCAGCCCCTGGCGGCGTGTCGCCTTCTGTGGAGCATGAGGCTGAGCCTATCTTGATATCCGATGACGAGCCTGAAGGTCCGAAGGCTCCTCCTGCTCATGGCCCTACCCCACAGCCAGAGGTGGAGCCCGGTCTCGAGATCCCGCCCATTGCGATGCTGGCCCCAGGTCAGGAGCCGGTTTCCCCCGGTTCCCTGTATTGGCAGGCTCGTGTTGAGGAGTTCGAGAACGCCGTGAGGCAGGTGATTTCTCTCGTCGATCTCGGACTAGGTAGCTTCGGCAGCTTTAGGCAATCCCTCCTGGATCGCATAGTCGACTTTCGACGAGTGGGCGAGAGTCGGCTTTTCTCTCGTTGTATGCATGAGTTCCGTCTTCTGGAGTCACGCATGATGAAACTAGAGACATTGCTGCAGGAAGGCCCGGAGGCCTATATGGAGTCCTTCTTGGCTTTTGTCAGGCGCAGGGAGGCTCAAGAGCAGGAGCTCCGTTCTAAGGAGATTGCTGATTCGGAGTACATTGCCAATTTCTGGGCGGATCACCATCGCTCGTCGGAGGAGGAAATCATCGACCTTAATCGCATGATAGCTTTCCTGCGAACCGAACTGGGACAAGCGGAGGCGAGGTTGGAAAAGCTTCAGACTGATGTCGTCATTGCCCGTGAGAAGGCTGAAGCGACAACTCAGCACCTCCTGGCTTTACGGGAAAAAGACGCTGCCGTCAGGTCGAACCCAGAGGAACGGATCAGGCGAGCGGCTGAGGACAAGGCTCGAGAGGACCACGCAAGACGGGTAGCATTGGCCAAAGAAGAGATTTCTACTTTTAGCGTGTTTGACTAGAATCTTGGGCTTGTAACTGAATCAATACATTTTGTTTATGACTTGCTTACTTATGTAGCTATAACTTTGTTCAAATGTATTGTCTTAAACACTGGGTGCCCGTTTTGCTTCTTTGAACGTAACATTACGACTTTCGCAATTTGCAGAAGACATAACTTTGTTCAGATGTACTGTCTTAAAGCATCCATGAGGTTTGTGTCCGCTCATGGTGCGTATACTCCTTGGATACGTTGCTTTCCAGTGCCTTGCTCTGTAATTGCCGACAGTCTTGTACCGCAGGCGAAGTCTCTTGCGTGACGACGAGTTCGTTAGGATGTTGAGACCCGACTCCAGATGAGATCCTATTGCTGGTAAAACTCGATGGATTGATGAGTTTATTAGCAAATAAGACTCGATCGCAGTGAATTTGGCTCAACTGCTGGTGAGTTCGAGTAAATGACTAAACTCGACTGTTGGCGAGTTCACGCTGCGGGCGGAACCCGTATGATTTGGGTTGGGTTGAAAACCAAATTCAATTGATGGCGAATTTGAACTGTAGGCGAAACTCGTATGATGGCGAGTTCATGCTTCAGACGAAACTTGGATGGTGGCGAGTTCGTCTAAAGCTCGGGGGTTCAACCGCGGGCGAAATTCGCGCCACGTGTTGGTCGGCGGGCCCAAGTGCTTGCCAACTAAGATTTTGCAGGTGCATTAACGCTCATTTATTGGTGAAGTGACCGAACGCTTCGCCTCTCGCTCAATCCGATCGGTCGGTTTGGTGTTTCGAGGGTAGCCTTTAATGGTGTTGAGTTCGAAGCGTCTCAAGGCGCTCGGACCGCTTGATGCCACAGGGTAATGATCTTTAGCCGTCAGATTTCTTGAATATATTTGTTCTCCCTCTTTTCTTTTCAGCATAGTCCTGACTGCTTCGAGAGTAATCCGCCAAAGAAAAGTCTTAGCGAAAAAAGAAGAGACCTCCTTTCCTCATGGCTTCCTCCTCTGATCACAGCAACTCCGAGGGTGTCGGTTCTTCCGCCACCGTCATCGACGCTGGCGTTCCGGCTGCTGCCCCTGTGAGTCCGGTTCGGGTTCATCCTATACCGGACCCGGTGGCTCATCCCGCTTTCGTGCCGCTTAAGCGGTTGGTGGACCTGGTGCACGGGATCGCCCTAGGGGTCAGCGTAGGTGGCGAGAGATATTATGATGCCCTCTCCCTCGTGGAAGCTGGCCTGTAGGCGGTCCGCCGCGTGGGAGATGCCTCGCTTACTCGGCGATGCGAGCGGGAGCTCGAACGTGTGGAGGGGTGGATGTACCATCTTGAGGAACTGGCGTACGAGGACCTCTCCGACGTGCCTCCACCCCTCCCGCTGCACCTCCTGTTCGAGCGCGAAGAGAGGGCGAAGCGGATCTTGGCAAAGGAGGCCGAGCTCAGACGCCTGCGAGAGCGGCGCAGAACGGTGCTGGATCGGATGGACGCCTACTTGGACCGAGCCTTCTTCGAGGATGCCGGCTCTTTGCGTGGCGAGGCAAAGCTGCGAGAGCGTGAGCACAAGGCGAGGAGGCTCAGCGAGGCCGCCGCGACGGTGGACCAGGAGCTCCAACTCCTTCGCCAGGAAGAAGTGGACCGCCAGGTGGATTTAGCCAAGCGGGAGCAGGAGCGGAAGGAGAAGGCGAGGCTCCGTCGGGCGGCGGAACGGGCGGCGATCAAGGCGAAGATCGGCTCCTTCAGCCTGCTCAAATTCTTGTAATAAGTTTTCTTTTTGTCTACTTGATTGGTGCTCCGGGCACCATCGTTAAACTAAAACTTATGTAAATTTCAGCCCGTCGTGGCCTTTTTGCTTGTTTTGCTTATCTTTGCATGCACAGTCTTTCTTCTTTTCTTTTTGTTTGTGCTGCTGGGAACTTGAGTTGAACTTGGTGAGCCTCTGACCATTCTGTTCTGAGCTTAGTCACCTTGGGCCCATGTTATGTTCTCGGTTGCTTACAGCGTGGGATCGGGTTGACTCCGATTTTCGCGTTGTAGCTCCGGTGGGATCAAGGGAGTAACACTTGGCTTGCAGCAGAGAACAATCGTTTGCTCCTGCGGCCAACTGAAGAGTTTAACTTTGACTCGCCCCTCGGCGAGTTGTTCGCTGGGGAACCGACGGGCGAGTTGTCTGCCGAGCCCCTTCAATAATTGTCGTCATTTGTGAATGTGGCAAGCAATTGTGGTAGGAGTCCTCTCGTGGTAGACTCTACCCGTCAGTTATCCTAAGGGAAAGTTAGGATATCTGGAATAGGTCAGATAGCTCGGGGACGTAGGAGCGTGCCCATTGATAGAAATGATGGCAAGTCGCGTGGTAGGCCATTACTTAGGCTGTGTTATTCGTAGAAATAACGGCGCCAATCATCAGAGGTGATCATTAACTTGATGGGGTCTTGTCGCGATTGGAGCGACCGTGGGGACCTATCACCCTTCTGGAGAGGATTGATAAGTGGGTTGTGTCAGAGGTTTAGTGTTAACGTGACAGGGAATGTCGTGATTGAAACGACTTTGAGGACCCACCATCCTTTGGAAGAGGATTGGCGAGTTGGTTTTGTCAGAGGTTTAGTGTTAACATGACAGGGAATGTCGTGATTGGAATGACTTTGAGGACCCACCATCCTTTGGAAGAGGATTGGCGAGTTGGTTTTGTCAGAGGTTTAGTGTTAACGTGACAGGGGATGTCGTGATTGGAACGACTTTGAGGACCCACCATCCTTTGGAAGAGGATTGGCGAGTTGGTTTTGTCTGCCGCGATGTGAGCGACTTCGGTGGATTCGCCATCCTATTGAGGAGGTTCGGCGAATTGAGATTGCCTTTGTCGTGATATGAACGACTTAGTGGATCCGCCATCTCATTGGAGAAGATAGGCGAATTGAGTTCCGCCAGAGGCTTTCGCCAGAGCGGGTAGAGTAGGAACAGTTTAGCCTCGTGTACCAGTTGGAGGGTTCATGAGGGCCAGTTTAAACTCTTGCACTCGTGGGAGTTGGCGAAAAAGAACTAAGGATAGTACTTCTTCAAATACTTGCCATTGATAGGCATCATGATCTTATCGCCATTCGGCTTGACGAGGCGGTAGGCGCCGTTCGAGTAGACTGTCTCTACTACGAACGGTCCTTCCCACTTAGACTGGAATTTCCCCTTCTTCTTGGAAGTGAGGATCATTGGTCGGCGAGCAGAGAGCACGAGCTCCCCCTCTTTGAAGGCCCGACGCTTGACTTTCTTGTCGAAGTTCTTGGCCATTCGAGCTTGATAAAACTCAATGTGCTGTTGAGCTTCCAGCCGCTTGTCGTCCAACGCTTCGAGCTCGGCGAGTCGTTGTCGGTGGTTGTCTTCCACCGTCATTCCCGTTGCCAAGGCGACACGGAGGGACGGGATCTGAATTTCTAATGGCAATACGGCCTCACAGCCGTATACCAATGAATAGGGTGTGTGGCCAGTCAGTGTGCGCACCGTGGTGCGATACGCCCACAAGCTTTCGCCAAGTTTCTCGTTCCAGTCGCGTTTGCTGGTTGAGGTCAACTTGGTCAAAATCTTGATGATTGTTTTGTTGAAGGCCTCGGCCAAGCCATTCGCTGATGGGTTATAGGCCGTGGAAGAGAGGTTCTGTATTCGAAACTTTTCGCAGAACCTGGTGAATGCATGACTGACAAATTGCGTGCCATTGTCATGGATGATACGTCGTGGTACGCCGTATCGGTAGATGACATGGTGTTTGATGAACTTGATCACGTCGTTAGTCTTGACTTCTCTTAGGGGGACGGCTTCGGCCCATTTAGAGAAATAGTCGGTGATCGCGAGAATGAAGCGATGACCTCTCGCCGATGGCGGGGATATTGGTCCGACTATGTCCATCCCCCATGCCTCGAAAGGTCATGAAGCCTTTGTCGGGTGTAGGTCTTCAGGCGGCTGATGCATGTAGTTGGTGTGGATTTGGCACTCATGGCAGCATTTTGCGTATGCAACCGCGTCTTGAACCATTCCAGGCCAGAAGTAGCCTGTCCTTCGCAAGCGATCCCAAAGTTTGGGTCCGGGTTAGTGAGCCCCGCCAATGTCGTTGTGGGCCTCGCGTAGAGCCTCCTGCGCTTCTGCTTTTGAGAGACATCAAAGCAGTAAACCGTCGTATGACCTTCGGTACAACGTCTTGGTGGTCGAGTCGTAGTAGAATCTCGCAGCTCGTCTTCGGACGGACTCTCGCTCCTTCGCATCTTCGGGCAATATGCCGTATAAGACGTAATCGATGATCAGGAGACGCCAATCCTCAGTACTAGGCTGATCTGAGACCTGATGGGTAGCATTCGCTTCTGGAGCGTCTTTCGGTCGAAAGAGCTTTCTGCTCGCCACCGTGATCCATTGGGACGTTCTGAATGGTTGAGCCAAGTTGGCCGCCAGGGAAGCAAGTGCGTCCGCGTGTGTGTTCTTGGATCATAGCACGTGCTCAATGCGGAAGCTCTCGAACGATTCCATTAGTCGGACAGCCGCCTTGTGGAGTGGGATCAGGTCTTCGTTCTTAACCTCGTATTCGCCGGTCATCTGCTTGACGATGAGCTGGGAATCGCCATGCACCTCGAGGCACTTTACCCCTAATTCTTTCGCTAATTCGAGCCCGATGAGTAGTGCATTGTACTCAGCCACGTTGTTGGTGCACGGCTCTGTTAAAGAGAAGGCTCGGAGCAGCACGTAGTTATGTGGGGAATTGAATACCACCCCCACTCCTGCAACAATGGAGCCGCTCGGGCCTGTGCGAGATGCGCCATCAAAGAACATTTGCCAAACCTCTGGTAACAAAGTTATGTTGGCTTCAGGAGGTTCGTCTGGCAGATCTTCGAACAGGTCGGTCTCCGCCCTCAGCGGGTGACTGGCCATGAGATCGCATATGGCCTGCCCCTTGACAGATTTCTGTGGCATGAAATGGATGTCGTACTGGGAGAGCAGAAGCGCCCATCTAGCTAGACGCCAATTTAACGCCGCAGGTTGTGTCATGAAGACCCGAATAGGGTTCATCCGGGAGATGACATGGATCGTCTGGCCAACCAGGTAGTGTCGCATCTTCTGGATAGCGAACACCAAGGCTAAACATTCTTTCACGACCATTGTGTACCGTTGCTCGGCGCCTTGCAAGGTTCTACTCAGGTAGTAGATGCCTTGCTCATGGCCGGAGTCATCATTTTGTGCCAGGAGGGCACCCAAGGAGTGTTCCATGGCGCGTATATAGATGAGGAATGGCCTCCCTGAGATCGGCGCGGCGAGGACAGGCAGATTCGACAGGTACGCCTTGATATCCTCGAAGGCCTTCTGGCAAGGCTCGTCCCATACGAAGGAGGTGCCCTTCTTCATAAGTTTGGAGAATGGCTGACATTTGCCTGAAAGATTCGAGATGAATCTCCGGACATAGGCCAATCGTCCCTGGAGACCTCTTAATTCTTTGAGGTTCCGGGGTGGTCGAAGCTCTTGAATGGCTCACACCTTGTCAGGGTCAATTTGGATCCCCTTCGTGGTGACGATGAAGCCAAGGAACTTACCACTAGACATCCCTAGAAATGACTTAGTGGGATTCATCTTGAGTTGGTGAGTCCTCATGAGTTCAAACATTGTCCTCAAGTCTTAAAGGTGGTCGCCTTTGTGGCGACTCTTCACAACCAGGTCGTCCACATAGCATTCCACTGTCTTTCGCAGGTGCTCTCGAAAGATCGTGCTCATGGCGCGTTGATATGTTGTGCCGGCATTCTTAAGGCCGAAAGGCATAACCGTGTAGCAATACACCCCCATGGGAGTTCTGAATGAGGTATGTTTTTCGTCCTCGGGGTGCATTTTGATTTGATTGTACCCCGAGAAATCATCCATGAAGGACATCCTCTCGAATCCACACTTGTTGTCAATGATGACATCAGTGATGGGCAGAGGAAATTCGTCTTTGGGGCACGCAGCGTTGAGGTCCCTAAAGTCGATGCAGATGCGGATCTTACCGTTTTTCTTCAGTACTGGAACAATGTTAGCTACCCAGTCAGGGTGTTGTTCCTCTCTGATGAAGCCGGACTCGATGAGTTTCTTTACTTCGGCCTCGATCGCCTCCATGATCTGGGGACGAAACCGCCTTTGCTGCTGCTTGACTGGCTTGGCGTCTGGGCTGATGTTGAGGCGATGCGTGGCGATCCGCGGATCCAGGCCAGGCATGTCCTCGTAATTCCACGCGAAGACGTCAATGTATTCCCGTATGAGGGCAATGAGATCCTCTTTTTCCTGAGGAGGCAAGCCACCGCTGATGAATATGGGTTTAGGACTTTCGTCCGTGCCCATGTTCACCTGGAGGACTTCATCTTCGGTGGGTGGTTCTCATTGCTCGAAGCGACTGCTCCACTGGGCGTTAACATGGCGATCCCATGTTTCGTCATAGAGCGGAAGTTGTTCATCCGCCGCCATTTTGGCGGGATCCATTATAGCCATATTGATCGTGAGGTTATCGAACAGGTCCCTCACGCTGACATCCGAGTCCCATGCTGAGGTCACTGGCGATTGATCCCCTGAACATGTGTAGTCGGAATCCTCGTTGACATGGAAACACAAATCCGACGAGGAGGAGGAGTAGCCTAAGCCTCTCCTAGTCCTGTTGAAGTAATTTGAGGGTTTCCCCTTAGGTACGTAAGCAGGTCGAATGACCGTCTTACGTCCCCGGCCATAATTGAGGCCCTCTAAACGAGTGAGATCATACCCCATATCGCTCATCATACGTCTCGCAATTCGACTGTATTGCGAGAACTAGGGCGCGGGATCCTCGTCTTCAGACTCATCCCAGAGCGTGCGCAAGGGATGATCGATTCGACCGAAAATGATGTCTTTTCGATATTTATTCCGAGCTGGCACGACGAACACAGCTTGTGATGATTTGATCGGCTGCGCTTTGGCGATGCATGACGAGCATACCGACAGATGCAGGGAGGGATCTCGGTAGAGTTCCGACCATAGGTCGTTGGGCTCATCATCAGACGTAGAGCAAGACGATACATAAGCGAAGTTGGACTTTTTATTGATGACAATCTTCTTCGCCTGAACGGTGTTGGTTACATGATGACTCTCGTAACCAATTACAATTGACTCGAAGTCATTTAGGATTAGATTGTCGCCGTACTCAGGCTCGCTATCCGCCTCGTTGCCGCTTTTCGGCTCCTCGACTGGCGGTTCGATGGGGTCCTGATACAGTAGGGAGTCCGTGAAGTAGTTCTCGACACCTTTGAAGGGTTGTCTGTCGGCCACTACAGTCCTCACACGTTCATAGTCGTCGACGTATTTCAAGCATTGGTGAAGGGTGGACAGGACTATTCGGTTGCCATGGATCCACGGGCGTCCCAAGAGCACGTTGTAGGAGGGCTCAGCATCGATGACAAAGCAGGTCACCTCCGTCTTCATTTCGCCTATGCGGCATTTCAGGCGGATTTTGCCCAACGGTCGCGTCCCCGTGGCGTTGAAGCTGAAGATAGTCGTGGTGGTTGAGGACAAGCGCTTTGGCGGTATCCCCAAGTGCTTGATCAATTTCAGAGGTACGATGCTCAACGCGGAGCCTGGGTCGACTTGGATCCGATCCACTCTCACCGATCCAACGTATCCCGTGAAGTACAGCGGCCGATCGTGAGACGTGCTCTTGATGAGCATGTCTTCAGGAGTGAAAGTGATGCACGGGACTCGTCTCTCGGAGACTTGACAGCAGGTCGTACATTCACGTTCCTCCTCAGCCTCTTTCGAGAAATGGGTGGCGAACGCCTCTGAATCGGCCAGAGCCTCTTGCAAGGCCTCGCGAGTGGATTTGGACAACCGGAGGAGGTCGTACATGGTGATTCGCGTAGGGATGCTTTTCAGCTGGGCGAGCACGTTGAACCGAAAAGGTTGGCGACTCGAGCTGGGAGCATCTGGATTGGGAGGAGTTGTTGCGGCTGGCCTCGCGGGAGGTCCTGCCGTGTTCTCCACCCTCACGGGATATTTCTTCGCGAACTCCTTTCTTGCCCTTGTGGCGAAGACGTTGGTGTCCTCCTCGGAATCGGTTAAGGCGGCCACCGCTATGTCATCTTTGTCCGGGGTGGCATAGATGACGTTGCAGTGCTTCTTCTTGGCTTCTTTCGCCGGCTTCGCAGTCCACTGTTCATCGCCGAGGAGGTCTGGATGAACCCACATTATCTGCCCCGATGGCAGGGTTTGCGGGACCAAGCCTTTCTCTCGCTGGTTGTGAGGATCGTCGTTGGTGATCTTCAAAACCGCTTTGGGGATAGGAACTACCCCCGCCGGAGCTTGGACCTCTGGAAGGTTTGTCCCAAAGCTCAAGGTGATCATGTTTGTGGTCACCTGCTTCTGGACCTTCTCCTTCTTCAGGACCCCTGCTTCGTAGAGGGCCTAAAGTTTGTCCTTGAGGACGTAGCATTTGGTGGTATGGTGACCAAGGAATCTGTGATAAGCACAGTAGGTCGGGTCACCGGTTTTGTCCGCCTCCTCCGGCTTCGTGGCTTCGGGCAGCTTGATTCGACCACTCTTGAGCAGAGTATCGAACGTTGCCACCACCTGATCTTCTTTGAAGTCATAGTGCCGCGGGGGACGAGGCTCAAATTGCCGGGGCTTAGGCTTTGATGAAGCTTTTGGTGCTGGGGTGGAATCGACGGCCATGATCTCCTTTCCTCTGGTCCGAGAGGGGTTCTTTGGTACCGTCGGCTCTGCAGCTCCTTTCTTAGGCTGTGGTTCTTCGGCTTCGAGCCTTTTGATCATGTTTTCTACTTGTTCGCCTTGACGAACAAGCTCTTTTCACGTCCGGGTTTCCACCGCGCCTATTTTGGATAGGATGTGGATCGCGAGGTTGTTACGACACATCTCGATCAGTGTCGACTCGGAGACTTGGTCCCGACAGTGGACGGACCGATTCCGGAATCTCTTGACGAAGTCATTGACCGACTCCGACTTCCGTTGTTTTTCGGCGAGGAGAGTGGCCATTGAAACCTCCGTATCGTCGTCGAAGAAACGGGCTAAAAAGAGCCTTTCGACGTCGGCCCATGACTTGATAGAGTCGGGCTCCAGCTTGCGGAACCATTCAAAGGCCACCCCTTTGAGGGTGCCTATGAATAGTCGCGTAAGAATGGCGTCATTCCCCGTAAGGAACCCAGTTTGGGCCATGAAGTAGTAGATGTGCTGAGAGGGGGAACCCTTGCCGTCGAATTGCACCAAGCTGATTGGTTTGAACTTCTCCGGGTATGGGACTGTATCCCACTCAATGGGGTAGGGACGAATCACCCCTAGCTTGTTCATGTTTTGCTGAAGCTTCAGCGCGTTAAGCTGGTCCTGGAACTCATCGAACCTCTTGTCACGGGTGCCATCCCCAGTGTGTGACATCTTTAACGACGTCTTGGAAGAGTAATCGGGTTGCGGATTACTGTTGTCTTCCGTTTCCGTCGTAGGACGGCGGGGTGGTACCCACTCTCTATCCCCAGTTTGTCGGGGTAAGGGGTGTTGGGCCCGCTTCTTCTTCTTCTTCTTATTCAGAAGTTGCTCCATCATTTCTCATAGAGAGTCGATGGTCGCCTGCTGTTCATCCAGCTTTTGAGCCATCGTCTGCTCGTGGGTAAGCTCGGTCATGTGTACTCCCGCCGGCGTGCTTCGTCCCGAATGTGAGGTTTGGGACGTGGCAGCTGCCGAATGAACTTCGTCTTCATCGTATGAGGGAGGGACTAGGGTAGAGCAATCAAACCCGATGCTCGCTCCCTTACGACTACAGGTTCGCTGGTATATGCCGCCTTAACTACGTCGGGCGAACCGAGGATTGGGTCCCAGAATGGAATCTGAATCTGGGGTATCGGAGAATAGCGCCTTACCCTTGTCCGTCATGTTAATTGTGGCGGACGGGAGCTCTAGATCGTCAGTAGCGCGCCTCTTTTCGTGACAGCGCGTTCAACGGGAGGTCCTCCGTCGTGAAGTTTGTTGAGAAAGTCTCTCGAATACCGAAGGTTTCGCCGTTCCCAAGCATTGGCAGTCGGCGAGTACCGTGTGGTGAGCCTTTCGCAATGGCACTGAGGGTTCGCCTCATGCATAGTGCGCTTGCGAGTCAGAAATTCTCGGAGATCCCCTGTGGGTAGTTGGTGACAACCCCAAGTATCAGAAGGATCGCTTGGGTGTGTACACGAGGGGCCTTTGGACGTATTCCCCGGTGCACGCTGGACAGGGTGATGTGGTGCTGGAGTTAGGCGATCTCGCTTTGATGGGCGAGCCTTCGCGTCTGGGCGAACTCTAGCGCGTAGGCGAGTTTCAACTCTTCGTTTGAGCGAGTGGGCTCGTGAAGTGTCGCCTATTTCTTTGCCTTTGCGTTTATCCGCCAAAAGATTACGGCGAGGCTCGCCAGCCCTAGAAGATTCACCCGTTCTGACAGGCCCACTCATTTGGGGTGGTTTGTTCGTGTCAGGGATATGACCTGAAAAGCGAAATCCACCTGAGCGGGTGGTCCCGTCCTTCTTGGTTGGCGCTCCTGATTTGGAGGGCCTCCCGATTTTGGGCGAGTTGCCTTCTCGTTTCTCACTTCTTGGACCTGCATGGTAATTCAGGCCGTTGTGCGAAGCGGAGGTTTGGGCTTTCCGCCTGACAAGCGTCTGCTGTTGCTGTCGGCTAGCTCTTCCAGCGGGGAGAGCATCTGCGCGAGCTGTGGCAGAGTGGCTGGCGTCGGGTCGAACTGGTGTCTCTTTTGGGACGGGTGCTACTGATGGTCGTTTGGCGACCCACTTGGTAAACCCTCCCCTCACATTCTCGAT
>BQKN01059863.1:8786-20339 GCA_022839385.1 Asparagus kiusianus
GGGTGTCTCCAACTTTTTTACGCCGAAGCGCTTTTTGGGTGGTGTCTCCAAGGTTGTTACACGGCGAAATGCTTTTACGGCGAAACGCTTTTACGACGAAATGCTTTTACGGCGAAACGCTTTTACGGCGAAACGCTTTTACGACGAAACGCTTTTACACCGAAACGCTTTTACGATGAAACGCTTTTTGGGCAGCCCCTGGGCCTCCTCTTGTGCCTATAAATAGACCCCTTGGGTCTCCATTCTCTTGGCCCCTGATTTTTATTGCTCTTGGCTTGGAATTGCTCTTGCCTTAGAGTTTTGAAGAGAGCGGCGAAGCCCTGCTGGAGTAAGGAGCGAGGTCTGAAGTTTGAAGCGGCGAAGCCCTGCCGGAGCGAGGAGTCTCCTTCTTCATTCACCCCTTCTCTTTTCCCTTAGTGTTGCCCCTTAGCGGTGATACTAAGAAGAGCGAATATCTCGATTATCCGAGATAGGAGCTGTCGGTTTCCATATCCCACAGCGGATAGACGAAACTCTGCCGGATTTTCCCGGAACGGATCTGATCGACCGGCGGTCCACGGATATCAACATCCCCGTCACAGGCCAAAGACCCACGCAAGCAAGCACCGATAAACGGGACTTGCGTTTATTTTCAAGAGAGTTGTAATCTTAATTTCTTTGTTATTCGATTCATTGTAACGACTGAAGTTTTAATGAAATCAGTAATGAAGGCAACTTTCGACGAAAACAGTACTCTTTTTGAGGCCTCTGATCTGAAGTCTTTTGCTGCCTCCGGGACTGCTGTTGCGATGTTTGATTAGCATCGACAGTCGTTGCGGGTGTCTTGCCCTTACCACGGGAGGCGAAGTTCGAGTTCGGAGGATTCGTCGTCGATTGACGCCTCTCTGCCTTCTTCCTTCGGAGGAAGCGTTCGGCTTGTTCACCACGCACCTTCAAGTCTTTCCAAGTATTGGACGGTGCTGTCCCTATTGCTTCCAACACGTCCAATGCGAGGTTGTTGTGGCAAGTTTGGAGGATGAACTCTTCGGTGATCGGGTCCCGGCAATTCAACGCTTTGTTCCGGAACCTCTTGACGAAGGTTTCGACCGGTTCCCCGTCCTTTTGTTTCTCATCGAGCAACGTTCCGATGGATATCTCGGTGTCGTCGTCGAAGAAGTTAGCGAGGAATTTTGTCTCCATATCGTCCCAGCTATTTACGCTTCCTGGCTTGAGGCGGCGATACCAATCGAAGGCGGCTCCGCGAAGAGTGCCAACGAATGACCGCACCATCAGAGGCTCATTGCCGGAGATAACACCCAGGTGCGATTTGAAATAAATCAAATGCTGAGTGGGGGAACCCTTCCCATCGAACGGCGTGAAGTTGATTAGACTGAACTTCGCCGGATATGGGATTGATTCCCACTCTCTTGGGTATGGACAAGGAATGCCCGTTTTCTTTATCTCTTGAGCGGAAATCAATGTATTGATTTTGCTCTCAAGATTTTTGATCTTTGAACTCTCACTTGTATCTTCGTTGGCATCCTCATTACCACCCCCTGCATTGATGGGCGGATTATTGGCATTGCGAGCTTCGTCCGTATCCGTGTGCTCCTCTTCCTGAACGACCTGGTTACGGCAGCTTGGTTCACCTTGTTGGTTCCTCAATGCCTGGATTTGTTGCTCATGCATCTCTCTCATAGTCTGCATGGCCATCTGCATCTCGAGCCTGAAGCTCTCCTGTTGTTTGGCCATGGCTTCTTCGAGCATCTTGGTCACTTGTTCCGCGCTTATCATGAATGACTCGCGGGATTCTCCTTCGCTGGATACAGTGTTGTCAGACGCAACCGTAGAGCAAGCATCCGATTCCTCCTCTTCTGAAGGTGGTCCTATCCGAACCCTCTCATACGTTCTTCGTGAGATGGCTCCAAACTGCAAATGGGTTAGACGCCGGGATGCTTTCAGAATCGACTCGAGATCATCCCGTACCAATGTCCCCTTGTTGGTCATATTAGCGGTGACCCTTGGAAATTCTCCATCTTCAACCACCGCTCTCCTTCGTCGGAAACGCCTAGGCTTTGGCTTTGGTGTTTCAGTGCTGAGCCTTTCGAACACCGAGACTCTCTCGGGGACTGCCCTGATGCAGTTACATTCAGACAATACCGCCCGAATGAGCTTAGTACAGGGGCATTGGGTCTCTTGTCTTTGAGGACTCTTTTTCCTAGCTTTGCTCGTACCCCCAGCACGATAGTACATCTCGTCCGTATGAAGGTCGGAGCAACCTATCGCGTGTTGGCACGACTTCTCAGGTATAACGTTATCATCCTCGAACGACAACGCTTCCTTCTGAGGGCGAATTGCCTTCTTTGGGCTTTCAAAAGTTACGCGTCTCGAAACATGCCTTTGTGGGCGTGAGTTCTCAGCGTACTCCTGGACTTCGATGCGCAAATTGGCACGCGCAGCAGTCTTGAACTCCTTGTCATGCTGAAAGTGATAGCGACCCCCAGCATGTTGGGTCGTTCGGGGCTTCTTCATCGGGCCCAAACGATCTTGAATTGGAGCTTTGCCTCTTTCATCGGGAACTATACCGAGGCGTTCTAGAACTGACCTTCTTCTTCGGGATGGTCCTGCGGGATCTCCCGGAGCAATTGTAGGGATTGTCGGCGATTTGAGTTTGCTCGCCGGAGATTGAACCTGCTTCGAAGGCTGTAACGATTATGCCTTAACCTGAACCGCCGTTTCAGATTTCGGCCTCCATACTTGGCGGGTTGGTGGTGGCTTCTTTGCCACCTCCTTCTGCAGCCTTCTACGGTCTTCTTCAATTTGAGCTCGTGCCTGCGCTGATAGTGCGCGGCGCTTGCGAATGCGTTCCTCCAGCGTTGACCGGTTCCGTTTGACGCGGATCCATTCGTTCGTCGGTGGCTTGGAAGAGTTGCCATTCATCGGTTGTTGAGGCTTTTTGCCTCTTCTGTTCTTCAGATCCGCCTTGTAGCGGACTCCATCAACAGACTCCATTGCCTTTGCGAATTGTTTCGCAAGGCGTTGGCGTTGCCTTTGGCGGGCTCTCTTCGAGAGAGTCACTACGCCCTCGGTAACGGAAGATTCGGCCAGAGCAGATCTGACCTGGTTGGAAGTTGGAGAGATCTCACCCGATGCAGCTTTGGCACCAAGCGGGGCGAGATCTTCGTTGGTAGCTTCGACTTCTTCGTACCAACGAACCTTTCTCCTGGAGGAGGACTTCTTGGACTTGCGGGAGGAGGTAAATCCGGACGAGGACGACAGGTACGCCTTAAACTTCTACTGGTCAAACTCGTACTCGACCTCCTCCACGACCGGGATCAAGATCCGCGGCTGCGACGCTCCGATCTCGGCAGCGAGATCGGTGGCTCCCACTGTGGTCGCCAAATTGTTCACGGGAAAATTCGCTGCTTCTTTCATTGTTGATTCCATTGTACACACTTGGTAATTGTTTATCGATTACAAAGATCCGGTCTTTTTATAAGATCCGGTTACAAGAAATCAAAGAAAACAAAAAAGATTACAACTTTATTTCCTTGTTTGTCGAACAAATCGCGAGCTCCTGTTTTACAGTCGCTCGCTTGCGTGGGTTGTTTGCCTGCGCCGGGGTTGTTTGCCGTGGACCACCGTGAGATCTAGATCCGGTCAGATCTATGCAGTATTACGGGTATTATCCCACCAAGGAGATAATAGCCGGGAGGGATTGTTTCACCAAGAAAACAACCGCTCGAATCTCGGGATCAAAGAACCAAGCTTTGATCCGGAGTGTACCTACGTAGATCTGAGATCTGAGATCCGGTTCTCTCGAACACTTGCCTTATTTGGCGTTGACGATCGCCGAGCACCGGATCTGGATGAGCAAGTCTTCAAAGCCTTAAAGTTCTAATCTTTTTTAGATCTGAGTCTCCAATTCAGCAGGGCTTCGCCTCCTTCAAAATCCAACCTCCTCAACAAATGAACAGAAGGCCTATTTATAGCCACTCAGAACTGCGCCCGCGCACAGTTCTGAGCCTAGCCACCCATGGGTGGCTCGGCCTTGGCCGAGCCACCCTGAGGTGGCTCGGCCACCGAGCCACCTCAGGGTGGCTCGGCTTGGGCCGAGCCACCCTAGGGTGGCTCGGCTAAGGCCGAGTCCCCCGGGTGTTTGTCCGTTTTGTCGTTCGGTTGTTTTGTCCGTGATTCGTTTCGTTGTTGATCTGGACTTTGATTCGGTTGTGTGGTTGACTTGGTCCGGAATCGATTTGTTGAATTGATTCCCGATTTGGCAGTAAATCCACTTCTGAGTTCGAGTCTGAAAACCGATCTTGATTCGATCGTGATTCATCCGAGTTCGCTCTTGTTTAGATGACTCGTTGACTCCTCGAACTGTTGGCTTGATTCCGCATGCGAATGGATGCATTCTGTTGTTTGCGTGCGGTTCGTTAGCCTCGTTAATCCGCTTCGTCGCATATCGATTGGCTTCGGCGTTGTGGGCTAACAGCTTTGTTTGTATACGTCGCTCGATGGTCCGTTTGTTGAATCGGCGTTGTCGAGCTGTATTAAGGGACCTATAGGCAATTTTATACGCCTACAATCATGTCTACAATCATTCTCCAAAGTTTTACATTTTTTGGAATTTATTTGATATTTTAAACAGCATTTTAAAATTAGCAAATCAGATTTTCTACATATCAGTTTTCGGTCGACCGATCCGGTCGACCGCTCATATGTTCATCACTGGGCGACGAGACTCTGTCGGTCGACCGGTCCGGTCGACCGAAAGCTCCATCGGTTGACCGCACCGGTCGACCGACGAAGGTCCAGAACCCTTCTTCGTGTTTTTGCTCTCTGCCGGTCGACCGACGAAAATTCCGGTCGACCGACAATATAGCCGTTGGCTACTAACGGCTATTTCTGAGCTGTTTCTCTGGGGGCTGTTTTGTCATTTGGCTTGGGGGTTTTGGCTGAGCTTTGAGTGGGTATATATACCCCGTTGCTGATGTCTTTTTAGGTTAATGAAGAGAGTTTTAAAAACAAGTTTAAGAAAGTTTTAATCAAGGGTTTAAGTTTGTTTAAAGTGTGTTTATAAGCTTTTAAGCATTTGAGTGTTTTCGATTTTGTGAATCAATTCTACAAGAGCTTGAGGAGATCATCTATTGAAGTTTGAGCTTCCAACGATTCTCCCTCCATCTCTTGTCATCTATAGAGAAGTTTCCTTAAACTCAATTCTATCATTTTATAAGTTTGTTCTTAATTTCATAAGCTAGATTTTATATTGAGTTTATATTGTTTTATCTCTTTGTTCACACACAACCTATTGAGCTTATTGTATTTGCATACATAGTATATTTTGGGTTGTGGGGTTTGTGACTTAAAGTTGTGCCTAATTGAGTTCTCACCTTGTTAGAGAGAACAATCATTTATTATATTGTGTTTAATTGAGAGATCACTTGTAATACACTTGTACACCGAGAGAAGTGTGTGGTGAGAGACGGGGTTGAATCCAAGAGGAGTGGCGTCGGTTGACGTGCCTAGGGAGAGGTTGTAACCGAGCACTTGAGGAGGAGGACACGGGCTAGGACCAACACTTAGTGTGTGAGGTGTGATTGCATAGTGATTATATTGTGAGGTGTAAACGGGTGAACGTAGAAAACCCGGTTGTGATAGTGGAGATCTCCTCGAGGTGAGGAGCGGGGACATAGGTCGTGGGGACCGAACCTCGTAAACATATCGTTTTGTTTGTGATTGCATTGGCGTACTTTTACATTCGTGCTTATTATTCATATTGCCTTTGTCAATTGCTCATTGTTGTTTTTCCCTCTATCTAGTTTATGATTAATTCACCCTTGTGTTAATTTTATATCCTTGCACATACATTGTCTATATCTCTTTGGTAGGATATATCACCTTGTGTTGTTTATATATCCTTGCATATACTTCCATCATATAGGATATATCACCTTGTGTATATTCCATAGTCTTGCACATAACTCTTTGTATATCTATCTTGCAAGAATATATTTGTTAAGTATTTTTAATTGGTATTTAATCGGATTAGATTAGCATAAGACCCTAATCACCCCCCCCCCCCCTCTAGGGTCTAACAACATGAATTACCCACCCCAGCTTTTTTGCAAAATTGAGTCTAATATTAAACTCAGTTGGATGATCGGGTTATCCTTAAGAATATTATGTATAAAATTCTCTAGGAACTTCACGTCGAAGGTAGGAAATAGTTTAAACTCATATACCTATTGCAGTACCGGGGAGCAGTTTAACCTCATATACCGGTTAGAGGATTGAGAAGCAGTTTATACTCGTATACTCTTCGGAGTGTTGGAAGGAGCAATTTATACTCTTATACTTGCCGGAGTCTTCATTCGACTAAATTGAGCGTTATGACGCCAGCTTCAACCAAGGTTTGGATGCTATTTTTTAGAGCGAAGCAAGCTTTGGTGGGATGAAGGATCCTCCTGTAGTACGCACAGTACTTTGGATCCAAAGTATTATCAGCTTCCTCCTGATTTACGATAGGTGGTAGCTTGATCTTGTTATTTTTAAGGAGGGACTCAAAAATGGCTGGAACATTTTCGTCCTTGAAGGAGTACTCCTTTTGGAGTCTTGGATCCGAAGTCTTTCGCTATCTTCGGGGTTGTTGTTGTGACGTCTGATTAACATTAACAACTGCTGTAGGTGCCTTGCCCTTACCACGGGAGGCGAAGTTCGAGTTTAGAGGATTAGCCGTCGGTTGGCTCCTCTCGGCCTTCTTCCTTCGGAGGAAGCGTTCAGCCTGCTCTCCACGCACTTTCAACTCTTTACAGATGTTGGATGGTGCTACTCCCATAACTTCCAACACGTCCAAAGAGAGGTTGTTGTGGCATGTTTGGAGGATGAAGACCTCTGTGATCGGATCTCGACAGTTCATCGCCTTATTCCGGAAGCGCTTGACGAAGTCATCGACCGTTTCCCCATCCTCATGTTTCTCCTCGAAGAGTGTCCTGATGGATATCTCGGCGTCCTCATCAAAGAAGTTGTTGAGGAATGAGCTCTCCATATCATCCCAGCTGTTGATGTTTCCAGGCTTGAGACGGCGGTACCAATCGAAAGTAGGCCCGCGAAGGGTGCCAACGAATAACCGAACCATCAAGGCTTTGTTGCCAGAAATCATGCCCAAGTGGGATTTGAAATAGATCAAATGTTGAGTGGGCGAGCCCTTCCCGTCAAACGGCATGAAGTTGATCAGGTTGAACTTTGCCGGATACGGGATTGAATCCCACTCTTTTGGACACAGAATCCCGATCTTCTTCACCTCTCGAGCAGACATCAGAGCGTCGATTTTTCTCTCGAGATCTTTTATCTTTTCGTCCTCGTCTATATCCTGTTTTGGACAATTTCCAAGAGGAATAAAGCGGCCACCCCCAGTATTTCATCTTCGATGGGATCACCCCCAGTATTATTGTCTTTAGTAGGGTCACCCCCAGTGTTTTGGTCAACAGGAGGGTTCTCAGCATTAATACATTCATCCACATCTGAATCGCTACCTGCTTGGTTAGCAAGGTTACGATGGCTGGATTCACCGAATTGATTGGACAGAGCCCGAATTTGTTGGTCATGCTCTTCCTTCATCCGTATCATGGTCATTTCCAATTCGAACTTAAAGTTCTCTTTTTGCCTAGCCAAAGCGTCCTCAATGATTTTGGTCATTTGTTTAGCGTTGATCATGAACGCCTCACGAGATCGTACTATGTTGGACACTGTATTATCAGAAGCGATGGTAGAGTTCGCATCTGATGCTTCATCATCTGAGGATAATCTACTATTCATCCTCTGATAGTCCCTACGCCTAGTAGTTCCTGCGTGCAACCGGGTTATACGTTGGGATACGCCCGAAAAATGACGGGTACCAAAACTTCGCGTTGACTTTCCTTTATCGACCATATTGATGGTGACCTCTGGGAGTTTGTCATCTTGCGCAACTGATCTTTTTCTATAGAAACGGCTTGGCTTGGACTTGGATGTTCTGGTGGAGATCTTTTCAAATACCGAGTCCCTCTGTGGAATGATCTTAGGGTAGATACACGCTAATAATACGGCCTTGATAAGTTTGGTACACAGACAGTGAAAGTCCGCTTCCCGGGTACTTCTCTTTTGAGATTTATTAGTACCCCCAGCTCGATAGTACAACTCATCGACGTTGCGGTCAGAGTAACCTATCGGCTGTTGGTTTGATTCCTCAAGTGGAACGTTGTTGTTTGTTCGGTGCGTCTTCTTCTGAATAGGTAGTGCTTTATTAGCTTTAACAGGAGTCACACGTTTGGAATCACACCCATGTGAGGGTGAAATTTTAACGGGCTCTTGGTTTTGTGTAGGAACCCCCACGCGGGTAGTTACGGGAATCAACTTGTTAGGAGGTCGCATACTACCCCCAGTCTGGCTGGTTGCTTGGGGTTCCTTCATTGGTCCCAAGTGTTCCTTAACAGGGGCTTTGCCTTGATCTTCGTGTAAAGGACTCAGGCGACCCTTCAACAGAATTCTAAATTTGGAGAGGTCCACGTCGTCGTAGGGTTTCACCGAAGGTGTGGTGGCAAAGGAGCGGGATCTGAAGTTGACGAAGGTTGGGGAGCAACGTTGCTTGCTTTTGCCTTAGGCGTTGATTTGGCCTTTGGCATCTAAATTTGTTTGGATCTCGGCGATCTCTTAACCGCCTCCTCCTTTTGCATCTCTTGTGTTTTTTGCATAAGGATCTGCGCATGCGCAAGAAGTGCATGACGCTTCTGAATGCGCTCCTCAAGAGTGGAACGATTCCGTTTGACACGAACTCATTCGTTAGTAGGTGGTTGGGAGGAGGCTCGCGAAGCTTGCTGTGGAGATGGCTTAGCCACTTGGTGATTTCTGAACTCCAGATCCGCTTGGTAACGGAGTCCGTCCACCTGATCTAAAGCCTTGGAGAATTGGCGCGCGAGGCGTTGGCGTTGTCTTTAACGTGCTCTCCTTGATAGAGTTGGAGCGCCTTCAGCAATTAACTCCTTGATCGAGGAGGAGTTTAGATCTACAGATCTGGTCTCATTGGACGCCGACGGATTATTGTGAGGTGTGGCTGCAGCAACGGTAGCAGGGAATTCGCCTTCTTGAGTCTTCAGATCTTTAGACCAGCGGATCTTTCGGGCGAACGAGACCCTCTTGTGCTTGCGAGGAGAGACAGATCTGGAGGAGGAGGAGGAGACGTACTCCTTGAACTTCTGTTGGTTGAACTCGTATTCGACCTCTTTAGCCATGAGGATCTTGATCGTCGGCTGCGGCACGATAGCCTCGGTGACGAGACTGTTGGCTCCCACTGTGGTCGCCAGCTTGTTTGGGGAGAAAGTTGATGATTTCATTGCTGTATTCATTACAACTTCAAACGTTACAATGAAAAGAAAAAGTTAGTCTTTTTATAAAACCCTTACACAATGAAAACAAAAAAATACAACTCTTGTCAAACAGCCTAACGGGTGTTTATCGCCCGCTGCTTGCGTGAGATCTTTGCCTATGATGGAGACGTTGATATTCGTGGACCACCAAACGATCAGATCAGATTCGGAGCTTCGTTGATTCGTGAAGGAATCAAAAAACTGAAGCAATTATCTCGGCAATAGCGAGATAATCACTCTTCTCGAGATCACCGTAATGGGGCAATCTCAAGGGAAGGAACCGGGCTGCAGATCTGACGAACTCCTCTTCTTTATGCTGAAGAATTCGCTGATATCTCCTCCTCCTCCTCTCTGAAATTCGTGGCTCTTCAGTCCTCAGTTCGGAAGGGTTTCGCTAACGCTCGAGAATTCCAGATCTGAAAAATAAAGGCCCTGAGGCTGTATTTATAGGCTTCGGGACCCCTGTTTTTGGATAATAAGGGCCGATTCCCTCTTATCCTTAGTTGTAACCACTTAACCACATTCTTGGATGGTATCAGATCAGTTAAAACAAATCCAGACGGTTAACGATCGAAAAATAGCTTTAAACTAACAAAATCAGCTTTTTCGAGTTGTAGACACCCGTAGGTGTCTCGATTGGGTATCTCAGCCAATCCGAGACACCATTGGGTGTCTCGGCCAAGCCGAGACACCTATGAGTGTCTTGGCTTGGCTTAGGGCTTAGTTTCGTGTATTTCGTCTGTTTTCGTCATATCTTTGCCGTCCGAACTCAGAATTATGTGGTTCAAGATGCGTTGGAAAGCCATTGAGGAGATCTACGAGCTTCTATGATTGAATCACATGTGGAGTAAACAGGACACGAGGGGTGTTTTGTCTTTCGTAAGTGACGCGAAGCTCCCGATCAGTTCATGTTTCCGTTATTCCGAAGTTCCGTTGTTTCGCATGGTCCATCGACCCACTTCATGCGTTTGTCATCGTCAAATGAGCTTTTGTGACTCGAATAGCAACGTTCATCATCTTCTCTCTATCTTGAGCCACGTGCGGGGACCTATAGGCAATTTTTGATGCCTACAATCCTCGGTTCCACCCACACATTTGGCATGAGCGCATCGATATAGCAGGGGAAGGGCCACTCAAACCCAACCTCAGAAGCTGAAGGTGCCTCATCCACTGCTGACTCCTTTCCCTGCCGATGGGCCTACTCAGTTGAGGGAGGCTGGGCCATTTCCTGCTTAGCCCGAGCCTCAGCCTCAATAGGCTTGTGCGACTCTATATCTCCCCCCTAAAGCCGAGTAGGGGACTCCACATCAAGGGCCATAACAACCTCAGTCATCTCAGTCAACTTGGTTGGAGGGACGATCAGTGAAAGAGCAGGGAGATGTTGATTAACTTACTAGACGAGGGCAGAAGTGGCTGCCTCTACTGCTCCACCCTCCCTAGCTCTGGTTAGCTCTACACTTCCAGTTGCCGCTCACTTTCTGTAGCCTTCTCCTCTTCTTCTCAGACAGCCTGAGCAGTAGTCGCGCTTGGCCCAACCAGTCGAGTTATCATCTCGGCAAGGTTCTCTACCACCTCCTTGGCCTTTGCAGGGGCTAATTCAAACTTCACACTATTTTTGGGAAAATTAAAGAAGAAAATGGAGAATTGAATTTGTATTATTCTCTCTAACAGACTTAGAAAAAGAATTAATTAAAATTCTCTCAATATAATTTCTCTCTAACAGACTTAGAAAAAAGAAATTATAATCTTCTTGTATCGGATTCCCGATTTACAAAAGAGAGAAGGGATTGATAGAGACTCTTCCCTTTGTTTAACCTGGGTTCTTCTTGGTGTCAATGGAATGCCTCCCTCAATGTTCGTGTCGAGTTTGCTTTCTGTTGACGATCCGAACGCTTAAACTCGTGGAACACGGTTGAATCCTCTTGACTTGAGTTTGGGGAGAACTTATGCGGCAAGTTTAAGAATAACTCTTAAAGAGTTTAGGAACTCAATGCCAGTTTAAAACTCTATGAGAGAGTTAATTAAGACCTAATCGAAATCGGTTTTCAACCCAAGGAAGAAAGCTCCAAAAATCTTTGTTGCCGAGGAATGATCCCAGATTTCCAAGAGTGAATGCCGATCTCTCCCAGATCTGAAAGTGTTCCCAGATCCAAAAAGAGCCCTCCCTCCC
>BQKN01059863.1:20439-40898 GCA_022839385.1 Asparagus kiusianus
CCCCCCCCCCCCCCCCCCCCCCCCCCCAATTCGAAGATCTCACTTTTTTTAGCTACCAAAAAGAGGATCAATTGGAGATCCTGAATTCAATTGAGTTTTTCGCTATTTATAGGGGATTAAGGGGTGTAACCACCCTCTTAATTCACTTCTAAGTAGGGAGACTGATCCCCTCAAATCGTGGGAAACGGTTTTAAAACCGTTCAGCTCGTATTTGTACGAGTCAAAGGTAATAATTATGTTCTGGGCACGAATTCTGCGTTCTGGACTTGGAGTTAGGCTCTGCATTTGAGCCTAAAAACACAGCCACGAACTCTGCTTTTTATTGTTGGGACACAGAGATGAACTCTGCATTTTGAGTCTGGAACGCAGCCATGAACTCTCCGTTTTGAGTCTGAAACACAGCCACGAACTTTGTGTTTTGAGTCTGGAATGCAGCCACGAACTCTGCGTTTTGTTGTTGGGACGCAGAGATGAACTCTGCATTTTGAGTCTGGAACGCAGCCACGAACTCTGCGTTTTGAGTCTGAAATGCAGTCACAAACTCTATGTTTTGAGTTTGGAACGCAGCCACGAACTCTACGTTTTGAGTCTGGGACACAGAGATGAACTCTGCGTTTTGAATCTGGAATGCAGAGGCGAGCCTCAGGCGAGCTTGGCGAGCTTCAGGCTAAGTCCAATGTTTAGGCGAAGTCCAGTCTTACAGACAGACTTCAGAACATAAACTTGCTGTGAAGAACTGGTCATAACTTTTAAATCATAAGTCGGAATTGGACGAATAATATGAAAATCGACTATCTCGATGAGACAGAGCTGACCAAACCTACCCTAAGGGTTCAGTTTACTCCCATCCGTTTCGCCCAATTCCTTACGGTTTGAGAGATATATGCGTTATGATTTGAAGAGACCGTTAATTTGTAGTCTCTTTTGCTAGAACGTTGGAAAGATTGTCATCTTGTAACATTCGTCTTGACTCTTTAAAAATAAGAGAGTCATCTGATTGTAACTCCCAATGTTGATTATGAAAGCTGTTGAATTAGAGCTTTTATCGATCTACGTGAAAATTTTCAAATTGTAGTCTTTTGAAAGCAGTCAGATTGTAACTTCTATCATCAGTTTTTGATGGGGATAAGCTATCTGTGGTAATTTTTAGACAGAATACACACACGCTTCTCGGAGTAACTGATAACCCAAACTACACCTTGTCTGACTCCTTTAGCGACAAAGCTAGGATTGCTATTTGAATTTGTCTTCTTCTATCAGTAGGATTCTAAGGATACCAACCGCTTGCATAACTGCCAGCTCAAATAGATTCTTGATCCTTCGAGACCCAGCATATGCTCAGATCTTCTTGAGCCCCTATTTCTGCTCGGTCGTGAGCAAACCCGACTTCAGAACGTATTTCTTAATCTCGGGCCAAACCGAGCAAGATAAGATGGGGTCGGCTCTAAAGATCCACAAGAACTTCTCCTTTCAGTCTTTGTTTGAGCCGGGAGCTTTTGAGATGACTTTGAAGCCGCCCAAGTTTTGAAAGTAGTAGTGCCCCTCTTTCTTTCCTGTTTTACACTAACGAGGTGGCCGAGTATGCGTAGGGTCAGGTTGACCCCAACCCAGTGACAAATCACCATGAACCCCACCAATGTGACAATAGAGTTCAACTTGATTTGTGAGGAAGACACCCCCAAAACCTCGAAGACACAACAGAGGAAAGGGTGGAGGGGCGGTAGTAGTCCATACTTCAAGTGCTTCAGGAAGATCAGAGCCATCATGCCACTGTGATCATACACAGCATGAGCCCTCTCTGGCACTGACAAGGTGAACGTTCTGGGGACATCATAGCGGTCGTAGTAGGCCTCGAGCTCTATTGCGTAGAGTTTCGAGCGTAATGTCCTTAGGAGGTTAATCTTCATCTCGTTACATCTGGCGGTAGGAGCGGTAGAAGCCATCAGGGATCGTCGGAGTTTGGTCAAAAATCACTTGACGCAGAGATTTAGAGTTCAAAGTTCAGACTTTAGAGAATTTGTAAACAAAGCCCCTCTTGCAAAGATGATATATATAGGCCTAGAGATGTACACGTGCAGAGATCATAACGGTCGATTTGACCATGGATAGATGGCGAGATTGACCTCGAAAGTTGAACTGACCACTCAGAAGCTGAAGCGTTTCCCTTTAGTTGACACACCACATATACTCGGGAAACGAGGTGACATTGGTGCATGTTCTCCAGTGACATCATCAACAGCAGCCCATCGCTTTCCTCATAAATTTCACTCGGACTTGGCTTGCTAAGTTTGAATGTAAGGGCCAGTGTAATTGCTAAGTGTTAATCCCCAGTGGGAGGCCGACACTTGCTCTCCACATTCAATAAGAGACGACTCGAGCGACTTCATCTTTCGGCTCTTGCAGGTTGACAACCTTCAAGGCTGACTAAAAACTGGTACTTATCGACCTACTTGCAAGATCAAGAAAAGAGGCATCTTCCCTCTGCATATCATCCATGGCGACCCCACTCCCCCTCAGCACTTCGCCCTTTGGGGCCGACAGCATTGGAGGCTAACTAAAAAGGTAGTACTTATCGATCTCCATGGAAACCAGTAGGAAGGCGGTATGTCCTCGAGCCCCCCGCCGACATTCATTTGCTAGCACATGAAATGCATGATCAAAGTTATCACTGCTCTAGCCCTAAAAGTCTTTATGACACATCGGACCTTGTCAGCACTATGCACATTTTGTCACCCTCACATTAAACGCCTGGGTGACTCCCCCACCCCCCATCTACAACCGACATCTGTAAAGTAAATGCCAATGGAGCCGCCTGCTTAGACTTAACCAAAATGACTCATCTATCCCTTTAGATCTACAATGAAAACAAGGTGTTGTCTACTACTTAGGGTAAGGAAATTCTGCCTAGAAAAACTCCTAAACACTTATCTCCTACTTCTCGTCTTAAGCTCTGAACTAACTTGATCGTCAGAGAAATCACTAGAGATCTCAACTCTGACCTCTTACGAATTCTTCATGTTCAGGATAGGACTTTTTGCTCAAGGATTAGCTATCTAAGGAAGCTTGAGGACCCTAATACCCCTTATAATCCACGAACAAACCCCTTGTTAGATAATTGAAATCAACACCTACCTATCAACAATGAAGGGAATCAAAATGCCAATGGTCAATTCATGCCTATGTCCTGCTTATCTCTAATTTTTAATTATTAGGCATTATTATGATGCCCCACTAATATAGTCTCACATTAGAAAATTGATAGAGTTTAAGAAGGTTTAAATGATTGGTCTTGAGAGCCAAGTGTAACATTGGCCAGCCAATCTTAGCAGTGGATTGAACTAAACCATGTGTTGAACTCTGTGGGTCCCAAGACTTATATCGTGCAATGGGCTCACAAGCCTAACATGAAAAATAGTATCGGAGCAGTTAGCTAGCCAGAAATGTGAAGTTAAATGCTATACGGGACTAAGTGTGACACCGCATGAGTATGGTGGGGGCTACATTTAGAAGCCAGTAAAGTCCCCATCGCCTAGTGATGAAACTGGGATGTGCTAATTATCATGTTGCGATGAGGACCCCAGTAATAAAGGTTGGGTGATTGTGATGCCCCGCTAATATAGCCCCACATCGAAAATTTGATAGAATTTAAGAGGGTTTAAATGATGTGTTTTGAAAGCCAAGTGCAACATTAGCTAGGCAATTTTGACAGTAGATTGAGCCTAACTACGTGTTACAACTCCGTGAATCCCAAGACTTACATCGCGCCAACGGGTTCGCGAGCCCAGGGTGTGACAAATGCATTGGGGTGCCCCACTAATATTGTCCCACATCAGAAAAATTGATAAAGTAAGAGGGTTTAAATGATGGGTCTTGAGAGCCACGTGATACATTGGCTAGCCAATTTTGGCAGTAGAGTGAGCCAAACCACTTGTTGCACTCTGCGGGTCTCAGGACTTACATCGCGCTAATGAGATCGCGCGCCCGGTGTGTGACAATTGCGACACTTATGTTATTCACTTGTGTTTTGACTATGAAAAGGGGGGCCTAGATCTAGGGTTTACTTGGTTGGTATTAAGCTAAGGTTCCTTGTACCAAAACAATAAAGAGGATTTAGTTTTAACTTTGTTAGTAATAGGTTGATGATTGTGAGATGTATAGATTTAGCAAGATGAATTATCAAGAGATAGAAACGATAGGACATGCACTTTGATGTGAGTAATAAGTGCAGAACATTAGTTTCTCTTAATAGCTCATTTAGCAAAGTGAAATGTCACCTTATATCCATTTACTTTCTATTAATATTTCATCATCACGGCAATGGAATTAGGACTTCTATACAAATTTCAATATTATTGAAAATCTCTTTATATCATGCTCTATGTGATATTTTAGCCACTGAGAAACACACAAGAAACTTGTGCCTAAATTAAGATATATCACTAGCCAAATGTCTTTATAATGAAACAAACTGCAAAATTTGGCATAACTCCAGCAATCGAAAGCAGCGGATGTTCTTTCACTTATCCTACTTAAAACTAGTCAAGTACTTCTGAAGCCCCATGGATTATCTAATTGCTTTCATGTGTTGCCCAAAATGCTGTTGATAATATTTGAATCCTTCGTCTCCACTGCAACTCTCTCTCTGTAGAAAACTGGGTTCCCTTGGAACTGTAAGAGGTCTTCTTGACCTGTTCAACGTAAATTAGGAAAAGTAAAAGAGGGATACTGAAGTAGCTAGACAATAAATTTATGTCATACTACTTTTGCGGTACATAAAACAAAATTACGGGATATTTCATGAATTACTATTAGAAATTAATAGTTTCTACTGATCCCACGTTTTTTATTCATATATAGTATATAGTATAAAAATAGTATAAAACTTATAGTGTTTGCTATGCTAGTTATTAAATAAGATTGTTTTTTTAAGTTCAGATCTAAAATAAAAAATTGCCAACTTGAAGTGCTCCTTTAGCAATTCTTTTCTTGTCAAAAGAGAATGTCATTTATTGAGTCTATAATACCTTTTTTGTTGCTAATTAACTTTCTAAGTCTTCTCTATTAATTATAAATATTTAATCTTCATGTTGACTTGCTAAATCTTGAAAAAAGAAAGGACTTATCTGAAAGAGAGTTTAGCGTATGTAGTTTTTGTAAATATGACAGAGTCCAGATCAAATACCATTTAGCCTTGATTAATTAGCTAGCTTTCTTTACATTTACTTCACTAACACTCTATTTTCATAAATTTTGGAACTTCTAGTTTAGTTTTCATTTAAACATTAACCAGGTGGAACTTTATGCTTTTATTAGTTAATCTACTAATCTATTTTTTCACAATTTTTCATTTGGGAATACTTTTGACTGTTGCCAACTTTTTACTACCTCTGTGGCGAAAATGGTTTGTCAAAGAAAGGCATCAATTGGGCTTTTGGGACCATTTCTTTCCTCAATATCTTGATCTCCTCTTCTTCTATAACCTGCACGGTTTCACGTCAAAAACTAGTAAAAACCTTATTACATGAATTATATTGTCCACTATAAATACATTAAGTAGTATTCATGTACTACAACCTTCTGAATCTTCTCTTCAAATCTTTTAAGTACTTCAAGCGAATAGATCTTGCTTGCAACGAGATCGTTGAATCCAGCTCTCCTAGTCGCTCTCTCCTCAGTGTGAAGCTTGAAATTTACTGGTCTCGTTTGTTCCTTTACTTGAGGCTTTGGTAAATTCTGCAACTGGAGGTGCTCAATTTTTGTAATATGTGGGAGAAAATAAAATTACGAGGCTGAATACCCACTAGCGCTATAGGTTCTTTTTTGACAAAAGTTCAAGAAGGACGGGCATAAGGAAAAAGACTAAACTAGTTTAATCCGCTTCATATAGAAAAACGTTAAGCTGGTTAACTTTTCGGTACAATTATATTAATTCTTGATCTTCACGTTCTTTGTGCATAAAAAGGTATTTTTATAATTTATATAATAACAAAGATTAGTGAACCCTTGATAGATTTAACTCTTTTTTGTGTTTTTAAGTTTGGTAAATAAAGACTTTACAACATCTCATTTGGCCTATTGCCAAATGGGTCACAAGTTCTCCTGCAGTGGTATACTGTATAATGAATGCAAGTGTGTATGTGTGCATGTAAGGGACTCAAGATAACTCACCCCTAAAAGCTAGTTTGTCAAGGGAGGGATCCCAAATTCCTTATAAAGCCACATCAAACTATATATTAACATAGCCAATGTGGGACTACATAGACCCTAACAGGAACAAATTAAGCATGAGGGAGAGGGGGGGGGGGGGGGGGGAGTGTTCAGTACTTGAGACTTCTCAGTGGTTAATGCCAAGCCTTTTGTTGTGGGAATGCGATGTTTCGCCTCTTTGGCAACAGATCCTCTCACTTTTCTAGCAAGCCCTTGCTCTTTCACTTGCCCACGTTGCTACCAAATAAGAAAGAAACTAATCAATATGCGAAAAAAATTTATAATCATTAAAAAAGGTCCAGAAATATGATCTACATTTAGATAGCTACTAATTAATTTAGCAAGATGAGAAAAAATTAAGCAATACATGCTACTGTTCATGCATGTAGCTAGCAACCGACCATACATAATTAGCACGCAAATGCATGCATGCATGCACGTTGATATCACGGTACAAATTTATTTTTATGCGGGTTCTCTGAGTAGTCGCTGTCGATCTAACGAATAAAAACGACAAGTTACATGAGTCAGAAGTGAACGATATGGGACATTCATGCAACCAACTAGATATCATGAAATTTGCAAAACTTTTTGTTTATAAATAAACTTCATAAAAGGAATCAAAGCAAAGTAACCCAAATTGGTGTGTTGCGTTGTCCATCTGTTACAGCTAGTAAGGTACTGAAGCTAAAACTATTATTTCATTTAACAGATCAACTAAGAAGAACTTATACATACACACGGGCGCTATGTATCAATTGTGTATGCCTATGCTAAAGTGAAGTAGATATAACTAGTAATAAGTATAGAAAAAACTGCTACTTTTTTCTGCTTTTGTAGCGTCGAAGTTGGAGATGGGAAAAATGATAATGTTTTTTAGGACTTGGTTATACATGATTGAGTTACTAAAATTTTAAAACACATGACCTACATAATACTGAATTCTTTCGGGTTAAAAAATCTCTTTATAGATGCTCTCGAAAACCCCAATCATGAGCAAGTTGTACTTGTGCAGTTCATTGATAATACATAGGCATTTTGCATGTTCGCACTTTTGTCCTCGTATCTAGGGGCAAAGTCAAGTGGCATCACCCTAAATCATATAATAAATTAAGTATATGTGAACTTACACAGTTAAGTGACACCTCCAAATTATTTGAATAGTGAGCAATGACCCGTTAACTCTTAATGGACCAAACCTAAAAATAAAGTGATCCTCAAACCCATTCACTTAAATGGGCCAATTTACGACATATCAAAGAGATACCATAAATGTTGAAAAAGAAAACAAAAGAAGAAGAAAAATAAAGAGATGTATAAGTTTACACTGAAGAGGATGTATTAACTAGTATTTCGAACAATTGCTATTATGCTAACGATTTCAAAACATGAAGACGTGGAGAGATCAGTTGTAATTGTATCTAGTTAAATATCTTTTGTATCTCATTAAAAATCTTGAATATACTGAATGTGAGAGAAAAATTAGTAATATCACCTTTTTACATTGAATGTGAGAAAAATTAATAATATCATGTTTTTATATGTATTGTGACACCACTATTATGAATTTCTTGCTCCACCACTAACTATATCAAACCTCCAGCAGCATGCTAGCCAAAAGTTAAGCTTGCGCATTGAAATTTTGATATCCTAGAAGTAAGACTAATGTTCCAGTGACCAAATTACCTCTGTTTGAAGTCTGCAGGGAGAACCCTGTGCACTTTTAGTTCCTCGTTTGTTCATGGAGCTGGCCTTAGAGAACTTCAAAACATGAAGACAAAGGTTAGTTTAATTATTAAAAAGGACACCCAAATGATGAGCTAAAAAGGAGAAGAAATTAAAGTGACAAAACCTTTGGAGAAGAGAAGCTACTGGGGTCCTCCATGTGAGGGGTGTTGGCAAGAGCTTTGCAAGGATGCAGGAATTTATTGAATGAAGAAAGCAGAGATGAAGCAAGTTGTTTTCAGTTCACAAATATTTCTCATTTCGTTGATGCAACTCTCTACCAAACTTTCTGATACAAAATTAACATCAACCAGCAATTAATCATTCTAACAACCTCCATCTTTAAGCTCAGACTTAAACTCTTCTACTCTTAGAGATAAACCAATAGTCCTCGATCGAAGGTAGTTAGTACGTGCATATTGTCGAGCATCAAATCAAGCAACAAACTGATACCGACAAAAAGAAAATCTTATGACATATATATGCTTGGACAAACTGTAACAAACTCAATGGTGACAATTCTGATATGTGCATATTGAGGAAAATACTAAATGACGTCATCTCTGAAAGAAAATCATATCTGATATGTTAAATTGTAATGATAAATGTGACACTTATAGGTATTGAGCTCTCTGTCATTGCGTTTTTGTGGGGATTGGACTTATCATACCCTCAATTATGTATTACATCTAGAAATTACAAAATAGCATTGAAAAGGACTGCCAGCTCCTAAAAAAGAGCAAGAAAATTCTATACCCATCTCACAGTATTTATAGTGTCAGTCAACAAAACGATACATCCCATAAATTACATGATTTCCCCCAAAAGAACATATGACAAACCAAAAACTGCGAAAAGACCTAATTTATTTATACTTCTAACTTTCAGAAAGAGATCCTAATTACTACCTTTACATAAGATTTGACTAATTTGATACAAAGTGTGCAGTTAGGAACTTATTAAATATTACATAGAACATTGCCATGTTCCAGAAAAGAGTTCAAATGTACAGCATAATATGTCCCACCATTACGCGATCACAATCAAGGAACAAAGTGAAAGGGACAAAAGAAATTCATACAATATATGATTGGAAAATGGTAACAAACCCGCAATTGTGACAATTCCAATATCTATGTCGTTGCATTTATGTAAGAAGTAGGTGTGACAATGCCCCTAGTTTAGTAAATATAAAGAAATATACTATATAACATTATATAGAACTACCAGGTTCTTGAAAGATATAATACAGTTGACGTACCTGTATAACTGGAATAATCCAATGTAACAAGGAAATATTTTGAGCTCTGTCATTAGATTTCATAAGGATTAAGCCATTTGTACCCTCATTTTATGTGTTAAGTTCAGAAAACTACCCAGCTCTATATGTTTTGCAAATAAAGTTGAGAGATATTTGCACTAATACCCAAAGTTTTACCCATTTTAACTTTGATAGTTTGAAGTTCTACTTTGACTTGATACCCCAAAGTGCAACAAAAGGATTGGTGTTTATGTTGTTCAAGATTTACATAGAAAAACAGAGAAAAACAAAGTTTCATACAGAAATTCAGTTTTTTAATTTCAGAGGAAATGAGGAACAAAGTTAAGAGCTCTGGGATATGAAATTGTCAAATCAACGTTAGTTTGAAAACTTGGGGTTCATATTCTCTCAAAATAGAATTTCAGTGTATCAAAGTTAAAAATGGTGGACCTTTGGATATCAAAGTGCGAATAAGCCTAGCTAACATTTAAAGGTAATGAACTGGTTAAAGAAAAGAGCTAAAATATATGCATCACTTGTAGAAGGAAGCTACATCGAGTTAAGCACTTTCGGGCTTTTTTTTTTTTTTTTGGTTCAGGAGCTCCATGTTTATAGCTCTTAAGTCTTTTGTGATAATTTTGTGTTATATAACCTTTTGTACAGTGAGGGATGTCTCACTAATTGATGTATGCGCTCCCAAAATCTTCGGGAGGCATCATGTAACTTTCTAACTATTAATGAAGTTTTTATCAATGTTATCGATAGCAGATAGTGTCGCGTAGCGGTGAGGCATTGCTAAAGCTATTTGGGGTATTGCGACAAAATAGCGATAAAAGCGCAAAATAAAATAGCGGTCTAACGTAGATATGTGTAAATACTAAAAAGAGATTAAAGAAAAATCTAAAAAAACTAAAAGTGCATATTTGATGATTAGAGATCCTAAACATGAAATAGACATGTAATCGTCACATAATACCAAAGATGATTGGAGGAGAAGTCAAAGAGTTGTCATCTTCGAGACGATGAGCTGAGCGGTGAGAGGTGATAATATTATTTTTATAACAATTTTATACCCTCATTATCTATTTTACATGAATAAATATACCACTAATAATTATTTTTATCTTTAATTATAGGTTAATAAAGAAACAATGAATAAAAGCCCAAAAGACTCCAACTTTCTCATTTTATAACATTTTATTGAAGCCCAGAATCAAGCCGAGTAGCCTGTAGAAGTCAGAAAAAATCAAAAATCCAATACGAAAAGAAATTATATTCAAAATGGTTGGCCACAAAGAAACGACGATATCTCCTAATCTGGAAGGTGAAATTTAACATATAAAATATAAAAATCGTCTATCTCGCGAGACAAAGCCATCGGTGAAATCAGATTTTTGATAGGAGCATCGATGCCGGCATCGATGCCAGGTTACTGTAGCACGTTCAATGGCTAATTTTGATTGCCTTATGGATAAGTATTGATCCAATGGCTCCCATTCATTACTATAGGCTATAAATAGGGGTAGATAGTGAGGGGTTGAGGGTGTAAAAATTTTTGTATCTTTATTTGGAGAGAATGGTTACTCTTAATTGAGAAGACCTTCCAAATTTGTAACCTTTTGTTATAATTAATAAAATATTTTTTCAGCACCTCATATTTTTCTTCTCTTTGTTAGATGATGAAGATGAAGATCAATTTGGAGGTTTGTTTTTATGTTCTCTTTTATTTCTTTTCTTATTGCTTAGTAGTTTAGATTTACATTAACGTCTTGTAGTGAAGATTTACTTTCATGCTTTTATTTTTTTGCATTTAATTCTTACAATTTATTGTATAGTTTAGTTCTTATAATTTATTTTATAGTTTAGATTTTTTATTTTCTTGCACTATTCGTCTTGAGGCTAGAACCCTCTTGGGATTGGTTTTTATTTTATTTTATTTTTATTTTATTTTATTTTTATTTTCTTTGATTTACCTTGAGGCTAGAACCCTCTAGGGAATTGTCATTTTCTTAGATGCGGAATTAATTCTTATTAGAACTCTGAAAATTGCATGAAACTAGGTTTATTTCTCTTATGATTTGTTAATTATTCTCTCATGCACTAGTAGAAAACAGGGCATTGGAAATTCGTCACCAATGCCTCAAAATCCGTCACCAATACATATTGGTGACGGAAATGGACCCGTCGCCAATACTTATTGGCGACGGACGACTATTGGCGATGGATTCCTTCTGTCGCCAATGTTTATTGGCGACGGGGAAATCCGTTGCCAATGTTTTAAACATTGGCGACAGGTTGATCCCCGTCGCCAATGTTTAAAACATTGGCGACGAACTTTCCCGTCGCCAATAAACATTGGCGACGGGCTGATCCCCGTCGCCAATGTTTAAAACATTAGCGACGGATTTACCCGTCGCCAATGTTTATTGGCGACGGGAAAGTCCGTCGCCAATGTATATATTTACACAAAAAAAAATTAGTTTCTGGTAGCCTCCCATACGAGAGAATACACATAACCTGTATCGACATCAATTCCATAACAATATATCATAAAATCAACCATGATATACATTCATATTCCAAATGAATACTCATTCAATTTCATCCATCAATCCATAATATCGAATAATACTCATCATATAATCACAATCACAATACATCTCATATGCTCAAATAATATTCATTCACTATGAAATAAAATCACAAATATATTACATATATGTAAAATTCAAGAGTAATAATATGTATTAACACACAAGTATCACTCATTCCTCGTCGTTGTCGATATCCCTGTTATCAGCATCGTCTGCATTAGAACGTCATATCGTACTGCTGCTCCCTACGGGAGTACCTCCTCCAACCTGAAAAGATTATCACTCCACACTCCACATAAGAAATATATATATATATATATATATATATATATATATACAAAAAATATCATAATAAATACACTTAGCCAAAAATTGCCTTTTACTTTTCCAAATCTCTCAACTTTTATAAGGGACTGTTGTTAAAAGAAGAAGGGCTAAAGCTTCCTAATCAAGAAAAGATGTGTCCAAAGATTCTTTAGAAGCATATAGATGAAGGCTTTTGCAGTGATTTGCTTTAGTAGCTTCCTTTTATTTTTGTTAAAGGGTGAGTATTTTTGTAAGGAATGAACCATCAGTGTGCTACTTTTCCTACAAACATTTAATTAAGTTTTTGTTTCCCTATTTGCTTGGCATTTGTTCAAATGTACTTTATGTATCTTCTTTCCTATATTAGTAGGAATTTATAAAATTGTGATGTTGTATGTTCCATTTGCACTGATCAGAAGTGATGTTGTATGTTCCAAAATGCTTAAGCTTATGAATTATAGGTGAATAATAACAATGTTTATCAAGAAATATAAACATGTTGATGTTCATGAAAAGTATATCTACATGTTGATTAGAAGACAATTTCATCTTTTATGACAGGATTACCAATAATAAGATATATATACCAAAAGTATCATAATAAATACATATATGTCACGTCATACATACCTCTCCACCACCATGACCTTCATGCTCGTTAAACGCTAACTTAAAGATCTCTAAGTATATCGACTTAGGAAGAATCCCCTTCAACGATGGACAATCACTGAGGCGCTGCACAACATCCCAAGTCGATTGTGCACCTCCTAGCTCGCGCGTAATAATGGAAATAAATTGAAAAAACATGGAGGGTTGAACATTGTCCATTAAATACCGTCTAATTTTAGCCACGACGTACGATGTCTCACATGGTCGCTTTGAGGTCACGGACGAGTCCCATTGACTGCAATATAAAATGTGAAATAAATATTTATATGGAACATAAAATATCCATGGACTTTAAAATTAATACCTAGATCAGGTGATGAATCTCGATGATGAGGTTGACTCATGGGTGGACTCATAGGAGATGCATGTATATCTGCCCCCGCAATATCTACGAAAGTAATAAAAATGATATAGGTAATAAGTTTCTCAATTAACTTAATGAAATTAAATAAATTTCATTAAATAAATTAATACCTTCAATGGGTGAGGAACCATGTGGAGATAATGGACTACAAAAAGATCGTGAGGACATTCCTACACGTAAAAAATAAAATTATAAATGCAAAATGTGCATATTTATATCACAAACACAATTTATGTGAACAAATTAATATTTATACCTGATGATGAAACTGCTTGATTGTGGGAAACTTCCCCTATGCGCTTTATCCTTCGGCTCATCTGCATCTTAAATGATTATTCAATTTATTGAAGCAAGATAAGTGAATGTTGAAAATTGCATTGACAAAATAAAAAATATACATTAAAACAACAAAGTTAATACTTTAAATTTTACAAGTACTAATATTTCGACATTCAATCTCCTACATTACGGATATCAAGCCGATTTTGCGGAGTATACATATTAAAATTGACATTTTGCGGGTATGAGTAATTAGGAAAAACTTCTCCTTCAGTCTCATTTGGATCATCAAAACCCTCTATGTTTTCATCGAGAGAAAGTTCAACAAGAGTTCTCAGGTCTTGGAAAATTCATGTAATTTGTGTATGAAACCCATGTAATTTGTGTATGAAACCCATGTAATTACAAGTTAATCTACATATTATTCTTTAATAATCAGGGATAAACACACTGTAGAAGTTAAATTTAAATTGAGAGAGAGAGAGAGATGCATGATACTTACATTTTAAGGTCTCACCTCTGCTCCTGGAGTCCAACTTGAGTTATGGTTTCAGGTCCTGCAATACAAAATATACGATGTATAATTAGTTATATGGTTAAAGAAATAGATAATGGTACTGTATTGTCTTTTACTTTTTCAAAAGAGTGAGCATCTCTAGAGTTATGAAATGAGATCGCCAAAAAATTTTATACTACAACCTCAATTTAGAAAAAAACATTGAAAATTATGACAAGGGCTTAATGAAAAAATGCCCATAAAATCATCAACGCAACCAATTAGCTTAATAAATAAAAACAAGCAAGTCATGGAAAATAAATTAATTGGACAAGTAAATTCAAAACTGAAAGTATCGCAGGCAAAAAACTTAATAAGCTTCACCTTGTAAATAATTCATAAAAGAAAGAACACCCTTTTATACGTTGAAATGCAAATTCAAGATAAAAAATTTAAGCCCCAGAGCAAGAATCTCCAAACCCATAGCCCAACCCTGGAAAACCCCCGACATCACTTCAAAATCCAGGTCAAAATCCGGTACCAGAAACAAAATAATAATAATAATAATAATTCAAGCCCCAAACACCATCAAATCCAAATCAAACCAAAACCCACATCGATAACGGAGGAGAGGGCTGGAGGCATGGGGCTGCAGCAGGCTTGGCGCGGTTGGATGACGGCGGCGGTCGGAGGCTGGATCTGGAGCGGATCTGGAGCGGCGCAGCGTGGTGGTCGGACAGCGGCTGGAGAAGAGGTCGACGGCGTGGGGATCTCGGTGTGGGGCTAGCGGCGGTTGGCGGAGGCGATGGACGAGGCTTGGGATCTCGGTGTGGGGCTAGCGGCGGTTGGCGGAGGAGAGGTCGACGGCGATGGGCGGTTGCGGGCTGCAGGGGAGAGGGCGGTGCGGTGAAGAGGGTCTAGCGGCGGCTGGGTTCGTGGGAGGAGGAAGAGGGAGAGAAGGGGATTAGGAGGGTACGGCGGTCAGATCTAGGGTTTGTGAGACGGGGAGTTACAACTATTTATATTAGGGATCTGAGCCGTTCATTGATGATCCAAAGGACATGTGAAATCCTAGGTCCCTTAACATGTCTATTTATAATACGGGTAGAAGTTGTAATAAAATTTTTGATGAGTAATATTTACAACAAGTTTAATTAACAGGATTAACATATAAAAAGTTATCAAATAATTAATAATTAGTCGAATTGAATATTCCTTTAGTTAAATTCTATTCGTTTGTAAGACGAATACTGAAAAATATTCATTTATTGTTGAATGAACTGTCAGATCGAATATGACAAAATTACTCACTCAGATCATGAAAATTTCTATTACATCCCTCCAAATCAACTGCAATCTTATGTAAAACAATCTAATGATTACATTTGCCATCAATTGTGCACTTATGTATAACAAACTATATTGATATTTATCACTTACGTATAACAATCCATCACAAATTTATGTATAACAAACCATATTGTTAATTATTATAGCATTTGTTACTTGTAGTTTGAGTCATAAATATTTAAAAAATGTATAAAGAACGAGTAAAATTAGGTTGTTTGTTATTTTTTCCACACGTCTCTCTATTAAGTTGTAAAATTCGAAGTGATGAGTAAATTTTTTTAGTACATCTCCAAATTTTAAATAGTCATTTGTATCGGGGTAGAATATCTAGGAATAACTTTTCTCAGACAATAACAATATATGCATCTTAAACAATAATAGTAGATGTGTTTCATGAGCCTAGAGATAGGGGTGGAAGTGAACCAAATAATCAATAAACTGTTTAGTTATTATTCATCTAGCTATTCGATCAAATTTGATTCGCTATCTCATTTAACAATAAATGAATAGTTATTAGTTATTCAACTCATAAACAAATAGAAATTAACCAAATATGTATTCGATTTTCTTGGTCATTAAATCTTCGTTCAATTTGAGACATAAGATTAAATGGAAAAGACAATTTAGAGGTAGAAATTAGTAAAATGATGCTTTGGGGGGTATTTAAAAATATATACAATGCTTGGGTGTATATGTAAAAATTTTTACAAAAAAAGAAAGTAGTGGTGATCCAAGAGTTCGAACACAGGACCTGTTATATCATATTCGCTCGAACTCAATTTTGACGGATCTTTCTCCTCTTAACCTTATAAAAACTCCAAGAGAACTCTATACAAACTATTTTCAACTGGTTTTTAGTGATTAAATCTAATTTAGCTCCTCTCAGATTCATTAATGATGTTTACAGGCTCAAGTCTATCCGTAAATGAACCCAAGAGTAGTGGAGATCATCGAATCTACTAGCACAAAGAATAAAAATAAATAAATTTTAAAACTAACATAGAATTCCTAATTAATTAAAAATATTTTAGCATAAGAATCTAATAACATATGTATCTTTCCGTTGCAAATGTTTGTATTGGCGACGTATTTCAAATCTGTCGCCAATGCTCAGTTTTCTACCTGTTAGTGGTTATCTTTAGATTGGTTTTCTTGAAAGTATAAAAATGTGACTAGAAAACCACCCTCTTATATTGCTCATTAATTCCACTAATTTTTGAAGAAGCAAGAGGTATTTCCACTAATTTCATTCATTTATTAACGAGAAAATTATTAGATTCGTTCTCCAAGCAAATTCAAATTCAGGAAGCATATATCACTTCTTCCTGAAGAAGGGACATGCCTCCAGCGATAAAGTTGCGGCAACAGCCTCCTCGACGGCGACGCTAGAGGGGAGCAGGGGGCCCTTGAGAAGGCCACCAAACAACTGTCCTGGATCATAGTAGACTTTCACATCCTCAGCTCTCAAACTATCATCTACCTGCGTGGAACAAAATAGTATTGGACTACATTTAAAATATTATAGATTTGAGGGACTAATATTAAAATAATTCTTAATTTTTTGTGGGGCCACTCATTAACAATGGGATAATCAATCACTAATGTTAATTTTTTACGATGGCGACTGAAAAACATTGGCGACGGATTCGATTCATCGCCAATAAGTATTGGCGACGTATTCGAATCCGTCTGTAGGCGTATAAAATTGCCTATAGGTCCCTTAGTACAGCTCGACACGGTGATTCGACAAATCAACGAACCATCGAGTGACGAGGCGACGAGATCAACAAATTGCACGCGATCAACAGAATGCATTCGCGTGCGGAACCAATCCAACGGTTCGGGGAGTCAACGAGTCGTCCAACCATAGAACGGATTCGAACTCAAACACCAAGGTGGACTTACTGCCAAATCAAGATCCAGACTGTCAAATCAAGTCCGGATAGATCAACCACACAACCAAATCAAGTCCGAACAACAGAGAACCGGAAACAACGGGAAACGACGGAATCCAAACACCCGGGGGGACTCGGCCGAAACCGAGCCACCCCAAGGTGGCTCGGCCCAAGCCGAGCCACCCTAAGGTGGCTCGGCCTTGGCCGAGCCACCCCAGGGTGGCTCGGCATGAGCCGAGCCACCTTGAGGTGGCCGGTCCCCCCCCCTTGTGTGTGTTAGCCACACGTGCACACGGGCACAGTGAAGAGAGGCTATAAATAGAGGAGGGGGTGTTTCATTTGGAGGGGTTGGAAATTTTGGAGAGAGGCGAAGCCCTTCTGGATTGAAGACTCAAATCTAAAAAAGATTCAAACTTTAAGGCTTCGAAGACTTGCTCATCCAGATCTGGTGCTCGGCGATCATCAACGTCAAATAAGGCAGGTGTTCGAGAGGACCGGATCTCAGATCTACGTAGTTTTCCTCCGGATCAAAGCTTGGTCTTTGATCCCGAGATTAGAGCGATTGTTTCCTTGGTGAAACAATCCCTCCGGCTATTATTTCCTTGGTGAAATAGTACCCGTTATACTGCGTAGATCCGACTGGATTTAGATCTCGTGATGGTCCACGGATAAACCCCGGCGCAGGCAAACAACCCACGCAAGCGAGCGACCGCAAAACAGGAGCTCGTGATTTGTTCGGCAAAAAGAGAAAAGTTGTAATTTTGATTTCTTTGTTTTATTTTGATTTTCATTGTAAACCGGATCTTATAAAAAGACCGGATCTCTTTGTAACGCATAAAGTTGTTAACTGAGTGCAATGGAATCAGTAATGAAGAAAGCAGCAATTTTTCCCGCGAACAATCTGGCGACCACAGTGGGAGCCACCGATCTCGTTGCCGAGATCGTTGCGTCGCAGCCACGGATCCCGATCCCGGTCATGGAGGAGGTCGAGTATGAGTTCGACCAACAGAAGTACGAGGAGTACGTGTCCTCGTCCAGATCAACCTCCCCCCGCAAGTCCAAGAAGTTCTCCTCCAGGAGAAAGGCTCGTTGGTACGAAGATGTTAAAAACACCAACGAAGATCTCGCCCCGCTGGATGCCGAAGCTACATTGGGTGAGATCTCTCCAACTTCCAACCAGGTCAGATCTGCTCTGGCCAAATCTTCCGTTGCCGAGGGCGTGGTGACTCTCTCGAAGAGAGCCCGCCAAAGGCAACGTCAACGCCTTGCGAAACAATTCGCAAAGGCAATGGAATCTGTGGACGGGATCCGCTACAACACGGATCTGAAGAACAGAAGAGGCAAGCAGCCTCAATAACAGATGAATGCTGGTTCCTCCAAGCCGCCAACAATGCAATGGGTCCGTGTCAAATGGAACCGTTCAACGCTGGAGGAACGCATTCGCAAGCGCCGTGCATTATCAGCGCAGACACGGGCTCAAGCTGAAGAAGCCCGTAGAAAGCTTCAGAAGGAGGTGACAAAGAAGCCGCCGCCAACCCGCAAAGTGTGGAAGCCGAAATCCGAAATGGCGATTCAGGCCAAAGAGCAACCTTTGCAACCTTCGAAGCAGATTCAACCTCCGGCGAACCAAACGAAGTCGCTGACAATTCCCATGGCTACTCCGGGAGGTCATACAGAATCATCCCGGAGAAAGAAGTCTGTTTTGGAGCGCCTCGGCCCACTCCCCAATGGACGATGCAAAACTCCAGTTCAAGAGCGTTTGGGCTCGATGAAGAAGCCCCGAACGACTCAACTTGCTGGGTGTTGCCATCATTTTCAGCATGACAAGGAGTTCAAGGCTGCTACGCGCGCCAATTTGCGCATCGAAGTTTAGGAGCCCGCTGAGAACTCACGCTCGCAAAGGCGCGTTTTAAGGCGCGTGACTCTCGAAAGCCCGAAGAAGGCGATTCATCCTCAGAAGGAAACGTTGTCGTCTGATGACGATGACGTTATACCTGGGAGATCGTGCCAACACACGATAGGTTGCTCCGACCTTCAAACGGACGAGCTGTACTATCGTGCCGGGGGTACGAGTAAATCCAAAAAGAGGAGCCCTCGAAGGTTCGAAACTCAGTGTCCTTGCTCAAAGCTCATTCGGGCGGTACTGTCTGAATGCAACTGCATCAAAGCAGTCCCCGAGAGAGTCTCGGTGTTCGAAAGGCTCAACACTGAAACGCCAAAGCCAAGGCCTAAGCGTTTCCGACAAAAGAGAGCGGTGGTTGAAGATGAAGAATTTCCGAGGGTCACCGCTAACATGACCAACAAGGGGACATTGGCACGGGATGATCTCGAGTCGATTCTGAAAGCATCCCGGCATCTAACTCATTTGCAGTCTGGAGCCATCTCACGAAGGACGTATGGTAGGGTTCGAACAAGATTACCTTCAGAAGATGAAGAGTCAGATACCTGCTCTGCGGTCGCATCAGATAATACAGTATCCAGTGAAGGGGAACCCCGCGAGTCGCTGATGATAAGCGCGGAACAAGTGGCCAAGATGCTTGAAGAGGCCATGGCAAAACAGCAAGAGAGCTTCAGACTCGAGATGCAGATGGCCATGCAGACCGTGAGAGAGATGCATGACCAACAAATCCAGGCATTGAGGAACCAACAAGGCGAACCAAGTCGTCGTAACCAGAACAATCTGGAAGATGAGGACACAGGTGTAAATGAAACTCATAACGCCAATAACCCTCCCATCAATGCAGGGGGTGGTAACGAGGATGCCAACGAAGATACAAGTGAAAACTTGAAGATCAAAAACCTCGAGAGCAAAATCGATACATTGATTTCCGCTCAAGAGATAAAGAAGACAGGTATTCCTTGTCCATACCCAAGAGAGTGGGAATCAATCCCATATCCGGCGAAGTTTAGCCTAATCAACTTCACGCCGTTCGATGGGAAGGGTTCCCCCACTCAGCATTTGATTTATTTCAAATCGCATCTGGGTGTCATCTCTGGCAATGAGCCTCTGATGGTGCGGTCATTCGTTGGCTCTCTTCGCGGAGCCGCCTTCGATTGGTATCGTCGCCTCAAGCCAGGAAGCGTAAATAGCTGGGACGACATTGAGACCAAATTCCTCGCCAATTTCTTCGATGATGACACGGAGATCTCCATCGGGACGTTGCTCGACAAGAAATAAAAGGACGGGGAATTAGTCGATACCTTCGTCAAGAGGTTCCGGAACAAAGCGTTGAATTGTCGGGATCCAATCACTGAAGAGTTCATCCTCCAAACTTGCCACAACAACCTCGCGTTGGACGTGTTGGAAGCAATG